>JAPTGZ010000015.1:21618713-21632131 GCA_029814645.1 Fowleria isostigma | reverse complement strand
GTGTGTGTGTGTGTGTGTGTGTGTGTGTGTGTGTGTGTGTGTGTGTGTGTGTGTGTGTGTGTGTGTGTGTGCAGTTCCGAGAAATTAAAATGTTTCAACTGGCCAATTGGGTAACTACAGTTGAGAAATAGTCCCATCTCCACGTTAAATATCTCAGCAAGTTGATAGAAAAAATATTTTGGGAGATATTAATCCTTTTAGAATACAGTAGCCTTATAATCATGTTGCTTGGTTGACCAAAATCTGTGCAGTACCACACTGCATGATGGGAAATGAAGTTAAAAACAGGAATAATACATTTACTAGCTTCTGTCCCTAGATATCACTACTAATATATGCTAGTACTTAAATATTAGTATATAACTTTGTTATTTGCCAAATATAAAATTATCCATTTGAATTTTTCTATTTATATGTTTATTCTAAGTTATGAAAATGGCTTGTTTAACATGTTTTGGGTGGAAAATAGCCGAAAATATATTTTTTTCTTACTTGGATTTCATGTTTTTTGTGTGATTTTAGGTTTAATGTGTTATACAACATGTCAAAAGAAATAACAAACAAACTGTACAATCACACAGGTGGGGTTGTGCTGAAAAAAATTATGCTAAAAAAGTCAAAATAAAAACTTTTTTGATGAGAGACATGAGGGCAAAATCAAAAGTATTCAAAAATGGCCAAATACACTCAGACTCCTAAGGGTTAAGATGAAAAAAAAAAATCTATTTTCTAATGATGACGGCACAGTGCACCACCTCAGGCATGCCCCAATAAGCACACCATTAAAAACAAAAACTTAACTGCAACTATAACTATGTTTTATGGTGAAAAACAGAAGGCTGATTGAGTCTGAATGAAGAAATGGTTGTAGAATTATAAATCGGTTTTAACTGTCGGTTGTAATAGCATTTAGGTTAAAAGTTGTATAGTAGTTTAAGTAGAATCTTATCTTTTGTGCCATCTTTTCCAAGGACCTCAGCTCCAACATGAAGCAACTGAAGGAGTATTTTCAAGTTTAATGCCACTGACACCCATTGGTTTTGGCTCCAAAAGCTCTGCGTCCCTTAGACTTGAATTTAACTTCTATACTGAATCAATAATTGCTTTGCAGGATTATTTCAAGTCTCAAACCTCTGATAAGTGTTCTGGTGGTCCATCTATACATTTTTTCTGTGTTAATTAGACATCACATAGAAGAATTTGATGTCTGCCGATGAAGTATTTTTTTTCTCTTTAGACACAGCTTCACTGTAGTTGTAGTAAATAGCGTACATTAACAAGACTGTCATGTTACTTTGTTACATAATTTATGGTAAATTTATTGTTTTACCAAATCAGCAAGATAAAATTTAGCAATAGCTTACATTTGACCTTTCATGCTCTCATAGTCCTGCCCCTTTTGTCCAGATATAGTCACGTCCATCTCCAGAAATCCTCCATGCAGGTGCACTACTGGCTCCACCCACTGGTTGCTGAACCAGCGGATGCTCTCTCACCTGATAATATGCAGTTTATGGTTCTCACATGACCATTACTCCTACATATCGGAAAATCAGTTTGTGAATAGTTCACTCAAGTAAAGATTTGATATTCATGTGAAAACCTCTCTCATTATCAAACAATCTGTGCAGAACAACAAGACCAACTGACCTGTTTCGATGAGTCGCCCGATTTTCAGGAATGGTGAATTGTGCCCAAAATCTGAATATTCCTTCATGGCACCAACATTACCAGCAGCACCACCTGAAAAAAGAAGGGGGAAAATAAGTCATAAATTATGTTTTGTTTCTCGATAAATAATATTGTGTAATGACAAAACGAGTGGAGATCTTGGTGGAGGCCTGTGCTTTTAACACCTTAGCTCCTAGCAACTGGAGTGGCCCTGTGGTTGCTAAGGCATGAATAAGTGCTCCCAGGGGTGTTTCAGGTGGTTTCTAAAGCTTTCTGTTGTGATCACCAACGGCCTCCAGTGGTGGAGTTGTAAGGATTTACTATGTTCTAAGAAAAATTCAGCAGGTTTTGTGTTTTTGGTGTTGTGATGTGTGAAAATCAGGTAAAATGGTATCTTATATGAAACATGGGTCATTTTATTGACATTGGCTGTTGGTGTTTTGTTAGCAAAATGGTCAAAATACATGGTACACAGAAAATCATGCATGAACAAACTGATTGTATATAAATTTGACTTTTTTATTCATTAGTGTTATAAAAAAAGAGTGTCATTTGGAAGCTTTTTATGTGTGTCTTGGTGGTGTCAGAACATGAGGGTGGGGGTGCACCTATTGGGCCATCCCACATGTTAAAAAATAACAAATTCTCTCCAGATTTATGTTCCTGTAACATAAGCAATATTCATTCACACACTCTCACAGACGATACATTAGTGCACACACCCACACTCATTACTTATTTTTTTCCTGTAGTAAATATTTGAATGATTCTTGTTTATCTTTGTTAAGAATGAATAGCTGGAAACCAAAGGTGGAAAAACACCACTGCCCTGCCAATCTACAGAAATGATCATTTGGATGTATTAAGATAAACAGACACAGAGAATGAGTGACAGATGTCCATTCAACCACAAAACGCTGCTCAATACCCGACTGATGCAGTTAATACCTAATGAGAATTCAACTCCAACATTTGCGAATGCTAAAACAAAAAGTTACTGACTAACAGCATGCTGCTGCCTGGCATGTTTAAGGAAAAGTATAAGTTGTAAAAAAAAGTTACGCAAATGTGATTAATTATGATTAAAATCAGTTTTTTTGAAAGTTAACTACATAAAGAAATTTAAAATGCTGTAAATTGCACTCTTCACATAAGTCAAAGCACAGGTCCACATCTTTTGTTATGTTTCACATGACAGTTTGCGTTTGTAATAAACTGAAAGATTAAAGCTGCAGTGTTTGTTTTGATATACAAAAAAGTCATCATATTGTAGTAAGTGTTCTGAACAAGAATACTATGTGGGTGTGGCTGTTAAAAAATTACCGTGTGATGCAACAAATCACACGTTTTCAGACAGATCAGTGTGATAATATGTAACAGCTGATCACTGACCAGATTCAGCCAGATATGACCGCACTATTCCAGTCCATAGCTCACCATGAAACATGTCTTTTATTTTCTGAAGCAGCATGAATTCACATTAAGTCATCTATATTTGTATGTACTGATATGAACCTAAAGCTGCACCCAGAGTGCAAAATACCTCTCCATAATTGGGGGGTACTCCCTTTAGTTCCTCTATGACCATCGTGGTCCACTACCACATCATTACGAAGAGCCGCACTCGCCACCACATTTAGTGTTAACGTGTAGATTAGTGAGATGAACACACACTCAAGGTCAAGACAAGAGGAAAAATGAGAATCAGTAGACTACATTATCTATTATCCAAAAAGTTAGTTATTTTGAGATCAAATTTTTAAGATTTTCATAGTTCTAACATAATTGGGGTTAGTGCCTCAGTTGTGATCAATGAAACAGGTGTAAATGATATTCACAACAGTTGGGGATAATAGTGATGGACATTAATATGAAGAGGGTCTATTTTGAAAAGGTACCCAGTAATTTGAACTATGGCTGCACATCAAATTCAGGTTTTTTTTCTGAGCTCCTGCAGCTTTACATGAGTTAAATATGTTAAATTCTTTAAGGGTTGAAGAACTTCTTTAAATCCATCATCATGAGGCTCAAACAGGACTTCTTTTCTGAGCTTATGAAAAGTTGAGTTTTTAGAAATACATGTTCCTTGAGCAGGCCCAGTTCCAGGCTATTTGGCACTCAAGGCAAGATATTTATTTCAATCATGTTTTGATGGGTGTCGCTACATTCTAATGGCTCTAACAATTCGAAAGAGGTGTTATTCACTCATTTTGACCAGTCCAATGCAGAGTTATAGTCACATGTAATAGGTGCTGTTTCTGTGTTGCTAGGAAACAGCTAATACATACTGATGCACAAAACTAGCTTGCAAAAAATGGATTTTCCAAAGTAAAAGCCCAAAACGGCTACATTTTATTGAATACTGTTCATAATATACAAGTTAAATGTTTAGTTTGGTACCTGAGTAAATCCAAATGGCACAGATGGTGCCAAGATGTGCCAACATAGCCACTGCAGAATCATTGCCTGAAATTTCTGAACTAAAAACTCCAAAAAAAAAAAGTTTTTTGTTTTTTTTTCCCCTCCAGCAGGTGGCTTCCAAGGTGGTTGCCAATGCCAAGGGCATGTTCTTGAGGACAACAATGCTACAAACATTCAATGAGCCAGTACAGTATGATACACTGTTGTAGAAAACTGAGCTCAGTCTGAATTATTTGATCAACAGTAAGTGAAGAAACTTAGTTTATTGCAGAAATAATATAAATCCAATAATAATGACAGTGACAGCCTTCCTTACTATATGTAAATGTTATTGATACACACAGTTACTCAATTGACTTTAACCTGAAGTGTATTATTATCAGTTTTACTTAGATAATCTGAGTACGTCTTTCACACTCACATTCTCATTGCTCCTTATTGTGACACACCTGTTTTGTTTTGCATTTGTTGTTGCTTTTTGTTACCATGACATTTGAAAATGTCTGTGCTGTTATATTGCCGATTACATTAAAGGACAAGGGTTTATAAAAATGACATTACATATTTCTCTAAAACCTCAGTACAATCCCCACAACATTGTGCCTGGTACTCTACAGTATGCACAAATTGCATTTCCTTATTTCTTGATATTGGTACCACATGTTCACAGGGATGTTGTAAGGACTGAGGTTTCTTGCAACAGCAGGGATGGAAATAACAAATTACAAATACTCACGGTGCTGTAACGTAGAAGATTTTTGTGTACTTTTGATTTTATTTTGCTACTATTTAAATTGCCTCTGCTGCAGAGTAAAAAAAATAAACAATATCCACAAACTACACACCAGGAAATGATCTCCTACGTTAAGACAGCAAGCTAGTTGTTCATCGGATGCCAAACTGTCATGCTGAAAACCCGCAGAAATGAACAGGAATAAAACAGAATGCACACAGAAGACTAAATGCAGATGTAAGTGTAATCTCTGTCATTCATCTGAAGCTGCAGAAAATCCATAATCACATTTAAAGGGGAACTAGGCAACATTTTTACCTTAAATTAAACAGTTTCAAAGTAATGAAATGACTTGTTAGCAGATGAAATGCCTCCGCCCTCCCACTAGTGTCCCTGAGGCCAAATATGCCACTTGCAGCTTTTCAGTGCCATCCCTGTAGACTAGATCTCGTCTTGGTGGTCCAAGATCTTGTTTATCATGAAAAACGACATGGTTTACGGCACTACCACACAGACACACCCCCAGCCAGGTACCACTGGCTAACCGTAAACACAAGCCAGCCATGCCTTCATTTCACAGGTGTTTACCATGGCAGAGCCAGCAGAGATAAATTCTCTATTTTCAATGTATTTCAGTGGATTTGTGTTCTTGATGATGCTATTGGTTGTAACAGTGTTTACTCAAACTCATTTTATGAACGATGCCTGGATGGTTGTTGGCTAACAGAAATGTTGGCATACTCACCAGTAATCACAGATGTTTGTCTTGGGACTCCTATTTTTTGGGGCATTTTGCCCGAGGGGTGGGGTTACGTTCTGCATCACTCATGTTTGATGCGAGTTTGTGTTTCTGTGTGTGTTCGTTGGCTCTCATATGGTGTCAAGGGATGATTTGAGTCTCCGGAGTCTGGAAACTCAATTTGTCTATTGACGACTGTCCTGTGGGGATTCACAGCTCTGAAATGGGTCCATGAGGACACGTACCTGATGAGATCTGGTTCTGAGTGTTCATAGCCAGACTGACAGAGAGGGGTGGTCTGACGATGCCTGACCAGCTCCACTTGGGCTAGGCTGATTAATGCTGAGCAGGAGCATGTTTTTACCCTTGACCACACAGGCCATGGGGTATTGTCATCAGTTGGTTTGTCTGTTCATGCATCTGTCCAAAACCTTTGTCATGCACTGATAAGGCAGGCCACTGGGGGCAGACCCCCACAGAGTCAGCAGGGATCAGTCGTATACACTCCACGAGTATCTATCTGCACATTCTCAGACTGCACACAAGGCCAAGGGTTTTCAAGTACAAGCATGTTATGTGTATTACTAGCCAAAGAATTTTATCAGTTGAATCTAGTTGTAGCTGGTGTTGTATGATACATATCCCTTGTACAGTAAATGTTAGCCCTGGGATTAGAGCATGCTAATGCTAATGCTAATTGGGCTGGAACACAGTGACAGGTGGGAGCTGCTGATGTTTCTTAGCTGGTTAGCTCTAAAGTTGTGCACCTAACATGGTTAGATAGATTGTTTTAATAATCCCCAAATGGAGAAATTAAAATGCTGGGAATCAAAACACAGTGCAAAAAACATAGCATCATTATAGACTCTGCTACAGATCCTTGTCACAGCAGTGCAACATTCCAATGGTAATTTTAAATAAAGTTCTCATTCATAAAAATGCACAACAGGAACAAAAGGGTTCATAAGAAGCTCATTAGAGCACCAGGCAATCACCATTCACTCATGACCTAACTAACATTAGCATCATGGTACTAGTGACTGCAGACCAAGCCTCAGGCCACCGGTTAGCTCTTAAGAGTTTGAGAAAACACACCTTCCCTCTGCAGCTTTCTCTTTTTTGTCCAAATCAAAAAACCTTTTCAAGTTTTTATGAACAAATGAAACCTCTTTTCCAAACTTCTGCATGGAGACACAGAGCAGAGCAGTGTAACTGTGTCCAGGTCATGTGTGATAGATTCGACCAGCGATAAGTTATAACAGCCATCAGTCACATCCAGTGTTTAACCTCTCCTATATGTCTGAAAACATCTGATCAGACAAAATCTATGATGATTTACCACAACCTGAAAACACAAGGAAAACTAAAATATACATAAGCTAGGGCTGCACTATTTTGGCCAAAAATAAACTCCTGATTTTTCCTTCTAAAACTTTTTGGGTAAAACTCCAAAAAAGCCGGCATGTCATTTTTAGCCCTACCTCAAATCAAAATTTTGTGATGGGCCCACAGAAGTTATATCAATGTAAGTCAGTGACAGGTATCAGTCATGTGTGCGTATGTGAACCACATAGGATGAGTGATCCCCAGGAGACCTCCGAACCAACCCAGGGCAGGCTGGAGAGATTGTGTCTCTCAGCTGGCCTTGGAATGCCTCGGCATGTCCCTGGAGCTGGTGGATGTGGCAGGGGAGAGGGATGTCTGGGCTCCTCTGCCAAGACTGCTGCCCGGTCACCCAGACCCCAAATCAGAGGAAGACGATATTGTATGGATCTATGTGTGGACAACGTAAGATAAGAAGAAGCCTTGAATTACATTCTGCTGAACAGTTATATTTGCTAAAACACCATCACGTACTGCATGTTTAAAATATATCCATCCAGAGATATGATGTCGGATCTAATATAGGTTAATGCAGGGTGCGTGCATAAATGATAGGAATCAACTTGTTGATGTGAAAGTAAAACTTTTATTTGAGTAAAATAATTTAGTACTCTTTACACCTCCGACCAACAGTCTCTACTTTGTTATTCTCTGTCAGATGGCATCAGTAGTGGGAACGTCGAGGCTGGTAGCAAGGGATGGCCTCTGGCTACGCTGTTGTACACACCTGCCCATCCTCACCCATCACATCAGACTTACTAATCGCCAAACCACAGATGTGGACAGGGTTGTGTCTGGTTAGATGCTGGGATTATGGGAAAAGGAGGCTGATCTTTTCAACCTCTGATGTTTCTTCCTCGGTCATTGAAGCTGACTGTAATGCTCAGTCATTGCTGTTAATGACATTTATGAGCCGCATTGTTGTCTCTAAAACAAGCCTCACGGTTCATTCTTTAGACACAATAATTTAGCAAAATGATTCCTCCAATATCCTTTTTTTTTACTTAATCAATTAGTTTATTAGCAGTATTTTGTCATCATTTTTATTATGCCAGATCTTGGTGTTCAGTTTTTACCCATTTGGACAACACAGCCTAGTTAACCCATAAAGACCCAAACATCCACTGGCAACCAAAATAATTTACTGATATGAAAAGTTAAATAGTGTCGATCCATTAATTCTATCAATACATGTACATAATTGGTGGAAAATAAAGTTTGTCATCTGTTCATAGTCATCAGATATGACTCATTTGGATGTTCACAAACTCTGTAGTTACTGTGGAAACACCATCATCTTCTACTATATTGATTCACCTGTAAAACCAATGGAGTTGGATCAATAACAGTGGATGGAGACACCGGGTTTATGTAAAGTTCATGAGAGATTTGACTAAAAAAGTCACTTTTTACTCCATTTTCTAAGCTTTATGAACATCTATATAATCGGTAGATTAAATATAAGAAAATACATAATTTTCACTGAAAAAAAAAAACAGAATACAGAGGATAATATTACAATAAATGGCAATAAATCACTTGAAAAAGGTTAAATAGAGAGAAAAAAATCATTTGGGAATTGACACAAAAGGCACACTGGGTGTTTTTGGATTAAAGTTCTATCAAAGGTTATTTTTGTTTAATATGAGAATACAGGTTAATGAGCTCTACAAACCAATTGTATGATTTGCTTCACTTATGTAGAGAAAATTATGCTGACAGAATCACTCCCGAGTGGCCCCATGTGCTAATATTAATGGTGCTACAATAAAACAATCCTCTCAGTGTATCTAAGACTTTGGCTTAAAGTGTTTAAGTAAATCCTTTGATGGATGAAATCATTACATTTGCCCTCATGTATCTTTTATGTCCCAGTCTAGATTAGTTATTCCAGGGTTTAGAGAAATGCTGAGTGCAATTTATTTTTAATCACAGCAGCTGTTTGCCTTCTCATACTGCAGATCTCGCCTGACAAAGACCCAGATCGGATGAGACAAATCTGACCCTATGCAACCTGCACCCATTTTTAATTCACACAACCTTCAGCATTTTACCAATGAAACGGCCACATTTCAGTGTTTGGAAGACTCGGGCTGTGCTTCATACCAAATTAATTCACTCTCAAAGACACATGTCCAATCACACAAACATAACTGTGGTTTTTCCAGTTGCATTTGCTCCATCTCCCAAAGCAACATCTGAAAGTATTCTGATCAACTTGAAATGTCACAAGCCATATTCGCAGAGGAGTCGATGAAAGGCTCGGTCCTGACAAGCAGTTGTTAATCTCACCATAACATTTGGCTAATTGAATGTCTGCTGTTGTTTACTGTTTGTTTCAATGTTGCCCCTCGAGTGACTACCACCGCTGCCTTCTGTTTCTTCGCTGCATTAGCGCTGCATGATGTACAGTGTTGCCATGCCACGAGCCCACCAGCTGCCCCGCCGCTCAGCTTTTCCACCAAAAACCTCAGCTAAGAAAGCAGTCAGTGAAAAGTCTTTGCCATGTACCATTTTTATCTGCACTTAATCCCTCCAACACTTATTTTGGTTTCCAGAAATTCAAAGTTAGTTCACGTTCTTTAATGTCTATCAGTCTGATAGGGTCGATTATGGCTGATGCTGGAGGATGGTTCATGTTGGTGGCAACCAGTGTGTCCTCTAGGATGCCTTTCATGACAGTTTCTGATGTCTGTCAGCCATTAAAAACACAAAGCATTCTGGTGTGTACAGTTGCAAACATGGAGATGATTATTTTTACGATCTCTCTGGAGGTTTGACAACCCATTTGTCCTCTTTGTGCAACACAAGAGCAGGTCCACTGTTGTTGTTTTTTTTGTCTTTCTTCTTTGTAGTTTTGTACTAAACACAAGTCTTCCAGTATCAAAGAGTGTGGAGGCAGTACAGTTTTTTGCAGTGTCAGATACATTGTTTTAGATGCCATTATTTATCTATGTTACCAAGGATTATTATGACTTGCAACCAGTGGCGTACTGGGACCATTTTTCAGCCCGGGAGTTTCATGTCCAACTGGCCTTAATCTTTTATTGGGCAAGTGACTATTTTTGGTAATTTTCACATGCATTACAAGACAATGACAATCTCAGGTCCAATGTGGTCTACAGGGTCTGTAAGGTCCATCTCTGCATGAACAGTGAGTGTAAGGCCATTTTCACACAACGTACCCAAGTCCGTATCCGAGTATGCTATGGACTCAGGTCCACTTAATTTTATCAGTGTGAATGCAAACGTTCCATGCACAAGTATCGTACCTGAGTCCAGCTGGGAGGGTAGTCCTGAGTATGGACTGAGTGGACTTCAGTGCAGTATGTGTGTGGTAGCGCACGGATCGTGGACGTGAGACTGAACATGATGTCTATTCACTACTCTGAAAACAGAAGCAACCCTAATCACTATTGAGCAACTAGAGCACCGGACAAACTCCTCAACTGTTGTTGTCTCTTGAAAGAACCTTGGATTCGTACAGCACGTATCAGCTGGACCGCTAGTTATATATCAGGGACAACGAAGTTTGCTCTTTGTCACTTTGCCTCAAACAGGCTAACATAGGAAAAGTAAGCCTGGGTTGATCTTCCTCCGACTTCTGGGTTTGTTGGATAGACAGAATTCCCTCCACATTGCCACCTACTGTTTCTGCTCTGTAATACCCACCAGTACTTGAGCCGCAGTACGTGTTTATGAATGCAACGTCTGCGGGAAAGGTGTGAGCACATCCAAGTACAGCACAGATCTGGGTACACTGTGGGAAAACACCATAACTGCTTTGTTAGGTACCATAAAGTAGTGGTACTGATGTAAGTAATGATGTTCAAAGTGATAATGTATATGTTGACAGGTGTCTGGATCAACACTTATGTTGTAATGCTCTAAAACTTTACATATGTTTTTCTTCTATTTGTTTTATATTTATACATACTTCTTGAACTTTTTTTTTTGTGCTATTTACAGAACCCAATACGGTAACTTCTTTGACCTCAATATTTCTACATAATTATAAAAAAGATGAAAAATTTCACAAAAGTAACCAATTTTGTTATGAGCTTCAATAACACACTAAGGTTGAAATTCTGAATTTCAGAGTATTTCTATGAGTGCCCTGTAAAGGTTAAGTTAACTACTTCCTATCTTATGTTTTACGGTAAAACCTTCAAACATATACACTGTGACTAAACTGAAGTTCACTCAAAGCATCATACATGATGGTACTTTTTTAGAATTGGTCACTGGCACCTCCTTCTCATTTACTGTAAAAAATCATGAAATTGCACTGGGGACAAACATTGTGTTGTCTGTCATGTCACCAAGCTACAAACTAGCAAGATTTTATGACTCTAAAACTGCCTGATCTGACACTGGGAATTATATTTCAAAAATATATTGCAAAAAGATTGCATATATAAATATTCTCTACTGTCTGAACCAGGCATAAAACACCAAAGTCACATGATTGCACCTCCATCCTACTGAGCATTTACAGTTTATTTTTACTCCTTATACTTTAATTATCTGGGGTTTTTTTTTAATTGAAAAAGGCTACTAAAGCAAAGTAAAGCACGGACAATATTCTGAAATAATGCATGACATTTTCCTGCTGCCATTGCCCTCCTGTCTGCCTGCTTCCCCAAATTGGGACGACCATCATCTAATATGACACACAGAGGATGAGGACCTTGTAAGGGACAAATTCTTCAGTGTACATGCTTGAGATTGTGCATGAGTATTAGTATTATGTATCTTCTTGACCCACGAAGACTATCAGGGAGTGTATCATCTCCCCTGAGCGCAGCGGGAGGCCACAGGTGTGTGTGTGCACTCCACCGAGAGCTTCCCTTCTGATTCTGCATTGTGGGTAATAATAGTTAGCAGCAACAGCTGTGCCCCCTCTCCCCCCTTCACCTCTAATGTTCTCTAATCATCCCTCTATCAGGCCTAATACCCTGCAGTGGTGCCCTCACAGCTGTCTGAGGGGCCCTGCGTACCGAGACACCTGTCAATCTCTATACACAGATGCACAAACAAACACCAGCACTAGCCAAAAATATGAGGAACTTATTTCTGTCCTATAATCATTTTATTACATTTTACGAGGCAACACACATACAGCAAACATCCATGTTTATATATAATACTATCATTACCCCTTGGAAAAATACTACAGTAATCTTTTCAATAAATTACAGTAACTGAATATTTAAGAATCAAAACTGTTGTGGAAAAATCTTAAAATTATATGGATTTATTTAGAATTATGGTTTAATATTTCAATAGACATTTTACAGCAACAAATGACCTCTATTGCTCAATAGATCCACATGAGGTTGGTACAGATTAGTTGATGAGACATTGGACTTTGATGAAGGAGAAACTGGTTGTTTTCTTCTATTGGTGAGTGCAGATGAGTGACATATTAACGTAAAAACCGTGTTCATTCCAGAATGGCCGTGTTCCCATCCATAGGGCACAAGGGCTCAGTGAATAGTTTGAAGAGTATTAAAATAATGTGAATCACATGTGTCACAGTCATCAAATCTCAAAGCCATCTGAACATCGATAGGAGATTTTGGACTGATGTGCCAACAAAATGACATTTCATAAGATAAAATGGTGGAGTTCATACACATGAAATTATTATTAAGGTGCATTGAAGCTGGTGATGTTGAGCTACATGTGGTAGACGGGCAATGTATCACGTGTTGTTTTTATGTCATGCAATATTTTAAGTGGAATGCTAATGTTAGCAGCTGTATGTATACATTTGTGAGTTTTTGAGTTAGAATTATTAAATATTACCCTAATCTTCAAAATGTTTGTGCACATACCACCCAGTCAAAACCACTGCCTTTTCAGGTTGTCAATGGAGCAGATATTGTAATGATTTTGAAAGGAATTGGCACATGTGTATATATCATTCTTTTTTAAATATGTTTATTAAATTTCCATTTTTTTCAACACAAAACAAAAGCAAAACAAAGCAGCTCAGCACCGCAGTTAAAATTAAAATAGAAATGTACAGTCAGCATAGACCTGGGTTCCCATCACATTCATTTGTATAATATAATAAGAGTCCATTTAAGAGCAGACGAACGCCTGAGACAGAATTGAAGACACATTTCTCTCAATACAGTTCAAGGTCAAGATTTATTTATATAGCAAACTTAAAAACAGACATAGTTGCCCCAAAGTGCTGTACATAATCATGAAAAAGTAAAATAAAAGACAATAAATATGTGGCAAGGACAAAGAGGGCACACCCCAGACTCCCAGGTGAGAGCCACATGCGCTAACCAGTCAGTCAAAGGGGATATCCCCTTGGCCCAGCAGCCAGGGCACATGATCAATCAGAGGCATAGCGACAGGACCATCATTGTCACAAATACACAGTAAAAAATGCCAGTGTTAATTTAACACCCACAGTGTTAATTTAACACTTATAGTGTCTATATGAGCCCA
>JAPTGZ010000015.1:21601157-21615541 GCA_029814645.1 Fowleria isostigma | reverse complement strand
CACACACAAAATGCATGACCTAACCCCTAGTGGCAGGTTAAACACCAAGATTGCTCAGCTCTGCTACACCTCATCAGCGTTGAAACTCATTAGAGAGGCAATGGAAGCAAACGCATATGAATATATGTGTGTGTGTGTGTGTGTGTGTGTGTGGCTTTTACAGATGATTATTCAGAGATAGTCACAAATACAAGAGTTTTTTTTATTTTACTTATTTATCCAAAAGTTGATTGTAGAGATGCCATATGGCTCTTCTTGATTGCCGCACTAATCCACCATCTCCATCCTACTTAAAATGTGGGACAAATCTCCTCTTGATTCACTTGTGTCTTGAGAGAAAAATATATTTTTTTACAACCTACAGGCCACAGATTCCTCTGTAGCCAAAGAAACTGTGTATTTACTGTTTTAATGAGGTTTGATCTGCAGTATAAATTACACACCCTTTCCCCAAAATGTATTTGAAATAAGAGCTGCATTTATGTAATGACAATGAATCTCTCACTGAGAAGTGACAAAAATGTCGTGTGGTGACTTAGTAATTGTTTCATGCAGCTATTAAAGTCTTGCACATTTTGTACAGACACAGAGCTGGGAGAGGGATAAATAAGTATTTGGTTTACCATGTTTTTTAGTATGAACATAGCCTTAAGTAATAGTCAAAGTTTTCATGGAGCCTTTGCTTGATTGCACAAAATTAAACATGCAAGACCTAATCCCCTTCACTAGTCATATATAAATATAAAATAGTTATTTTAAAGCGTAAAGGTAATCTTTCTTACACTCAACAAGATATTTTCACTCTGATAGTGACTGTTTTTATATTTTAAAATCAATGTGATTTTGCCAAGAAATTCAGAAAAAATATATCTGCTTA
The DNA here is from genome assembly GCA_029814645.1 of Fowleria isostigma. NCBI lineage: Eukaryota > Metazoa > Chordata > Actinopteri > Kurtiformes > Apogonidae > Fowleria > Fowleria isostigma. Next base: position 21,614,664 of record JAPTGZ010000015.1, on the reverse strand, counting down.
TTTTTGAGTGAAACGTTATTGAAAGTGTTTCTACCTAGAATAAACGCATGTTAGCTGAGACTGTCTCTTCATTTGAAATATATATTTTATCTTGTGACTTAACCCATAAAAACCCAGTGTGACATTTGTGGCAGTTCCCAAATAAATTTGTCTCCATTTTTACCCACCTTTTACTGATTTATCACCATTTATTACAATATTTTCTGTATTTTTTTTTCAGTGAAAATCTGTTATTTTTCTACATTTAATTTATTAAACATGTAGATGTTCATAAGTATAAAGTTGAGGACTATTATATCAAAGAATAAAGAAAACTGACGAAAAAGTGACTTGTTCAGTAAAATCTATCATTAACTGAATATAAACCAAGTGTCTTCATCCACTGCCATTGATCCAACTTCATGGGTTTTACTTGTGAATTATTGTTGAAGAAAATGACAGTGTTTTCCTCGTTCACTATGGAGCCTCTGAACATCCAAATGTGTCATATCTGGTGACCATGAAAAGATGACAAACTGCATTTTACACCAATTATTTACATGGATTAGTGGATCAACAGGTATTAAACAGTTTATATTAGTAGAGGATTTTGGTAGATAGTTGCTGTTTGTATCTCTATGGGTTAATGAGTTCAAAATGTGTCATGTACTGGTGTTTGCACAAACATAAATCACCCTATTGGTTGAAGGGTAACTTTGTTTTCATCTTTTTAAATTGTGAAATAAAGCAGTGAAGAAAGTGGATATTTGTGAGACTGAAATCAACTTTTGTTGTACCCTTTCTCATGTCCAGCTCATTGTTTTCTGAATTTCACAGAGTTAAGACTCTATTAGTAATACTGTGGGATCGAAGAGACCAACTCAGAGAGCTTTGGCTCAGATTCTGTGTGAATTACTGTCACTCCTTGCTCACTTATCAGAAACTCCAGCCCCTGCGGGTTTCCAGAGCTTTAATTGATTAGGCTGGGGAAAAATGTGGCTCAGCTATAATATGTGTGTTTTTATGTGTTTGTGTGTGCTTAAATGAATAAGGCGCAGATTAAATGTGCTTTACAAATAACAACAGACAAGTTCTGAATTCACAAATTTTAATTCACTTCAACACTGAATAAATCCAGATTTCATTGGAACTGCATTTAAGTCTAACCCTGATTCCTGTCATACAGAAAAGCACAATAACATCATATGGAGTGATTGGATTTGATGTAATTATTAAAAGGCAGGTCTTCTGTTTGAGTGTAGCAGCCGATCAGGATAGTAAAACAAAAGACTATCCAATGTCAGATATTGTTTTATACATTATATTTATACACAACTGCACCAGACAGCAAACAAAAGCAGTTTTGATTTCTTTTTAAATACTTGTGAATGAACTGATTGGCCTGACACAATGAAATGAACCAATTCCACTGAGTTGTCCAACAGAAAAAGAAAGAAAGAAAAAAAAAAAAGACAGCACTCATCTGGCACGCGAAACTGGCTCAAACACGTAAAAGTCACTCAGCAAAATAAAAAATAAAAGAATATCTATAACAATTTATCCCATGTTGGGTATTTACAGACATTTAAAAGTGAAAAACAAAGTCAAACCTGCCACTTTTCTTTAATGGCTCAAAAAAGTAGATTGTCGTCAACTGCAGCAAAAAAGCACAGTTTTTGCTTTTTTCTTATTTAACTCTTTCTCTTTTCACAAAGACTTATTTACTATTTTTTGGAAACCAGAACTATAAAAATGGCATAATATAACAGGACAGGATTTAGTTTTACCTAATAACACTCAGTAACTGCTTCTTTTCATTTTTATTCACTCTGCTCCTTTTCTTCCTCTTCTTTTAGGGCAGAGTGTCTTAATGTCTCTTGTTGCCCAAACAACCGCCCTGTTCTGCAAACCAATATTTAAAACCATGGAAATAAAAACTAAAAATAGCACGCAATGACAGCAATTCTAACCATAATAACAACAATAATAACAATAATGATAATAATAATCATGGATAAAGATAGCAATAAATAGGGTTGGTGAAGTTTAAGTGCGGGTAGGTGTGGTGAAACACAAGACTGTGGGCACCAATTAGAGAGAGAAAAAAGGGGGAGAGAGTGAGATGGAGAGAAGAGATTGGAAGGGGTGGACTACCGCACATAAAGTGACTGATTGTTTGGTTCCTGAATCTCCACTCTGTCCTTCCTTTCTTGACATTTTTCTTGCCACACATACGCCGGTGGTTCCAGGAAGGGTTCAGAGCCCTGGGTACACAGGCCCGAGTGTCCCTCCATACCACATCCTCTGAGGGACTCTTGATGTCAGTCCACTGTCCTTGTGCCAAACTGTCCACTCACTTGAGTCATATTTTAACCTCACAGTTCTGTGAGCCTTTACGGAGAAGATGGAGGGAGAGAGGCAAAAGTCAAGTCCACAAAATATCAGTGTTTTTTTTTTTGTGAACAGTAAGTGCTAGATAGGACTGGTAGTGATTCTGGAGTGGGATGGTAAGACTACGGTGGGTTGTGGGGTTGGTTCCAACAGCATGTCCTTTACCCACATTGAAATTAAGTTAGTAGATCGACAGCGACCACCATCTATATAGGTTCTCAGGCAGGCAATAGCATTAATAATGTGTCTCCTGAGGATCTATATCATTGTTGAGGGCTTCGAAGGCCCCACAATCCGGTCATAAAATATGACCCCGCTGAGCCAACTTGACTCAGCATAGTTTGTCCTATGTGACTGTGCTCAGACTTTAGAGAGAAGTACTATACGCCAAAGCAGACAAAACACTGCCCTCTTGGAGTGCCTTTTGTAGAGAAGAGAGCTGACTGATCACTTAGATCATTGCTAGTAATGGTGGTGGGGTTTTTTGTCCATTTGTAGGTTGGATGCATGAGCAGCAACAGTTCCACCTCCTAATCAGAGTCTGTGAGTAAATCATTTAAAGTATATTTGGAAAAGCTTTTCTTTCACAGTTACACAACAACCGCTGTGTCACAGCACACTGCAAACCCGCTGGTCTTTGCTGAGGTAATTTTACAGCTGTCGCTCCACATATCAGGTTTTTATAGATATCTGTCTGAGACTGTCACTGTAGTGTCGAATCGTATACAGTATTCAAGCCTGATTATTTGTTATTAGTGAAATTGTGCCAACATAGATATACATCTCACATAGGTTCTGTGCAGCCATACTCTCATCATAAGTCTATAATGATTCCTAGTTTTATGCCTTTCTCTCTTTTCCTGTGTCTTTTCCTCTCTGGAAAGTCTCTACATCTGGAGGTCAACCTAGAGTTGTGCACTGTGTGTACAGTGTCAGGGCTGAAATATGGGTTCACAGCTACAGGCATAGGTAAAGTGGACTAGTTATGGAAATGTAGCAGGTGAGAGCAAAATTTTAGAATTCCACCAATGTCTCAGAGTCATTCAAAACTCCTGACTAATAAACCACCTGCACCTACTGGCCACAAAAATTGTAGGTTTAAGCGATATCTGTACTGGAGTGGACTATATGTGTTCTGACTTTAAATCTACAACTTTATTTTCTCATTTGTTTGCTTTTTTGGGTGCTTGCCTTATCTTAGGTTTCATTTTATGAGACTTAAGCGCCAACACATGCAGAAGCCCCTGTGGTATACACTGAGCCTGTGCATACAGAGTCAAGACACCCAAGGAGGATCCTGTTGAGGTTTTGTGTTGGTGGAAGAAGCATGCTAAAATGTTTCCTAACCTATCACTGATTGCTCAAAAATGTGCTCAGCATCCAAAGGCAGTCAGTGAAAGAGACTTTTACTCATCGGGGTTTGTGATTCAAGAACAGCAGAACCAGGGATTGTGGATAATACTCTTTGTCAGCACAGTAACCTTATGGGCAATGAACTGTCAGCATAGTGAGTAGCAACATAGTGATTGAATCTGCCAAATATGGATAATTACAATTTATGATTAGACCAGCACAAAAAATGGAGCACTTTAAAGTGAGTGGCTGTGTAGTCTATGTGTTTAATGGGTCCGGGCGGGTCCGGATTTGACATGGAGATAATTGCGGGTAACGGGTCTGTTCCGATACTGAGCTTTGTGGGTGTGGGCGGGTAGAGGTTTGCAAAATTGGACCTGTGCAGGACTCTGAGTCAGCCTGCTCTCTAGGACTGGATGAGGAGCTCCCAGGGGACAGGGAGCCACCAGGTCGAACATGCCCCTTGTCCTTGCCCTCCTCCTGAGCCATGCTGCACCCTGAGGACGACTGGCTGGAGTTGGAGCCAGCAGAGGCTGGAGGCTGGTTCAATCCCCCTGAGCTTCCACCACTTCCCTCTGTGGATTGGTAGATCTCCTCAGCTCCATCTTCACTGGACTCTGGGTCCTCAGAACCCGAAAGCAACTCCTCCTCCCGATACTCACTGACATCCACACCTCCGCTGGCAGCAGCCCCCTCACCCAGCTCTTTGAGGCGGCCGTGATGCTTGACATGGTACCGCTGGTTCTGGAAGAACTTGATGATTGTGTGCTTGGGGAGGTCGAGCTGTGCTGACAAGGTGTGGATAGCCTCCTGGTCTGGGTACAGGCCAACGTCCTGGATAAAGCTTTGCAGGATACCTAAGGCCTCCAGGGAAATCTGGAAGAAACAAAGACATTTTAGAAATACACATGAAGAATGCAGAGACTATTACTTTACAAGTCCTGAATGATATTGAGCAGGAAAATTACGATATATATTCTACCTTGGTGCGTGACCTTGGCTTCTTATTACTTCCATTACTGCCAACTGAACCAGGTGGACATCCAGCTGGACCCGTTCCTACAGTCTGTGACCCCACTTCATTGGCCGGGGCAGGTAAAGGCTCCTCACGCATTGGTGACAGGCGGTGCTCCTTTATTGGGGCAGGGGGTGGCCTGTGAAGGGCCTGACGAGAAAGACAGAAGAGCTGATTAATGGGGCACAGTGACCCCTGATCAAGACTGCATCCAAGAACAGTTTTAAACTGACATTATGACAGTCACCATATCGATGATTTCTTGCAGAATACACCAGTTGCCTAGTGTGGGAATGAGACAAATCTACAGGCAGACGTTTCATTTGTGCTGCTGGTAGATTTTGTCTGGCCTGCCTCCCTTTCAAACATCCATCCAACCAAACCAGTGACAGGCCAGTCACAACTACTACTACTTTTGGCTGCTCCCTTTATGGGTTGCCAGAGCCAATTATCTGCTTCCATCTGACCCTGTCTCAGGTATCCTCTTCTTTCCAACACCAACAACCTGCATGTCCTCCTCTATCACATCCATACATCTCCTCTTTGGTCTTCCTCTTTTCCTCCTGCCTGGTCACTCCACCTTCATCATCCTTATTCCAATATATTCACTATCCCTCCTCTGCACACATCTGAACCATCTCAACCTGGTATCTTTTTGTTGCAAAAACATCTGACCTGAGCTGTCACTCTAAAAAATCTCAACATTTTCAGCTCTGCCACATCACAACCATTTGTTTGAAATAGGGAGAGCTTGATATGATACTGACAAAATGGATAGTTTGTTTATAGATTTATAGATCTTGTTTCCCAAGAACAAACAATTACACAAACTTTTCTGTACTATGCTATTTTTTTTTTGTTAAACTTTACCAACATGTGATTGATTGTCAGTTTACTTGTATCCAGAGGCATTTTAGTCCCATAAATTCCTTTGGACATCAACAATGAACTGAAAGATCCTACACTGGGTAGATGCAATGCTAATAATTAGAATAAGTTCTTGTAATTTCAACATGTGGATCCACTGTATAGTCAATGCAACTATAAAACATGTGACATCAATTAACTATGTGTGCTATATCCATTTACAAAGATGATGATTTATATTCTGCAGTTGATAGAAACCTGTGATGATGCAACTCATCCTATACAACAGCCTGCTCCTCCCTTCATCACACAGTAGCCAGGGTTGCAGGGCTGCAGGGTGAACAGAGGGCGAGAACAAGTGCTTCACAGCTCACAGGGCGTCACAGTCTATTAACCAGCTCCAAGGCTGGGATTCAAGCTGCTATGTGTCCCGTATACCTTTGACCTAATGTGTGTAAGATTAGCTCTAGTAAAACGCCAACCACCTGTCTGCCAGGAAGTGTCTCATTTACAAACTTAGGACACCCCATCACTCTTTAACCAGCCCACTGAAAACCTCAGAAGAACAGAGAGCTGAGGTGAAGAGGGGTAAAACAACTTTAATCATCTGTGATCAGTAATTAAAGTCTTAAACCGGAACAAAAAATGGATGGAAATCTATTATGGAAGTGATGTCTTGTAAGTTTGGAGGCATTTGGATAAAGGCAAATAAAACAGGGTATTGTTTTTAAAAGACATCTACAGCACTTTGTGGAAACATTCAAAGTGGAAGACCAGTCACTTCAGGCTCAAACAACCTGGATTGTCCTCAGGATAGATTGATAATTATACGGGTGTGGTAGATCAAAAACATTCAGTCATCATTCATTTTCCTGAACCTGCTTTATCGTCGCATGGAGCCTATCCCTGCTACTTAAGGGCGAAGGCGGGGTACACCCTGGACAAATTGCCAGTTCAAGACAGACAAACACTGTCATATTCACACCTAAGGGCAATTTAGATTAATTAATTAACCTATCAGTACATGTTTGGAATAGTGGGAAGAAGCTGGGGAGAACATGCAATATCCACACAGAAAGGTCCCACCCCATTGTCTGGTGTTAGAATCAAACTCAGGACCCTGTTGCTGTGAGGTACGATGCTATCCACTGCACCACCATGTCACCCCCAATTCAACAACAACAACAACAATCAATTTCAGGCTCAACATTTTTTTTTTTCCATTTTCTGTTTTTTTTTGTTTTGTTTTTTCCTATGTTTTAGTGTTATGTTTGTGTGTGAACTAAACTAAACTAAACTAAAAACAACTTTTGTCTTTAAAGCTGCATCCGTTTAGTCAAAGGCAAAAACTGATTTACTTAATGCTTATTCTAATAATGCTACATAATTTTAACAACTCAGTGATGAAAATTCAGCTTTATTTTATCTATATAAATGAGGTAAAATGAAGGGTTTAATTAGACGTAACTTATTTTGTTGAGACTTCCACATTGCCAGAGTAACTACTGGCTGAACACAGAGGCGCTAAATAAAAGGAGCACTGTTTTATGTAGATTGATTTGTTCTGTTAATATTTATACGCAGCCTGTACCTTGCAAGATTTACATTGCAGTACTCTTAAAGCTGTAAGTATGACTACATTATACAATAAAGGAAATGGATGAACTAATCAACTCAGCTCATCTGAAATGTCTAGCTTTATTGAGTTTTCAGTTGTATCAATAATGACGTTCTGTGGTCTGGTATTTCTGTATGCTTACACTGAATATAAAATTGTTGGTGTAGTATATGCAGTTCCAACTGTAGAGCCCATTAAAACTGGATCTTAATTAGTGGACAGCATCAAATAATTTTGTATCAATGAAATTATTTTTTATCAGTGTTTTTTCACTATTTTTTTTGTAAGTAGCTGTATGACACACACACACAAGCATCATGATGATGTAAAATACAGATATTGCAACACAGGTCTTTAACAGCCTGACACTGTACGTTATACCTGTATTAGCTTGAGCTTGACCTAAAAAATTTCAACCTAAATATACAAAAACATGTTAATAACTGCATAGGTTGACATATTATTGACATTTCTTTGTCATGTCTTTTTAATTTCACATACTTATTTTATACATTTTTGTAATAGTTTTAATCTTCTTGCATTTTTTTGCATAGTTTTTGTCACATTACATCTTTTCCACATATTTTTTTTTTTATCTTATGTCTTTTACACAAGTTTTTGTCTGGCAAAGTACAACTAAAGCCTCCCATTTGTATTTCACATGGTGTTGATGGGATCGCTATTTATAAACTTTTCCAGAGAATGCATGTTTTAATAGAAAAATTGTATTTATATATCATAGTATTATATATTTCCCTCTTCCAATCAATGACCCAATAAAACCAGCCTAAACCTAAGTCTGGGACCCAAAGCCTTAGATGATGGACAGTGGAAGTCAATATATAGGATTTTATTTTTATTCATTTATTTATCGAAAAAAAGAAAAGTTTAGAAATAGTTGGTGCAGATGGCAGTAAATGATCCATGTCTTTTTGTTTAAGTTGAGGGCATAGTGCAAGGTGGAGAATCATTCTAAATACAGAAAGTGTGGGTAGGTGTAGGAATGTATTTGTTTTTGTGATGGGTGGAGCTCAGTCTGACACAGAGGGATTCTCTGACTGTCAGGACCAGTTTGGGGGCTATTTGACAGCAGTGAGGAGGGCAGGATGAAGTGTTGGAAGGGAAAGTGGGGACTTTGGTTGTTTGTCAGAAGGTAGTGGCTGTTGTGAGAGCGTTGCGGTCGTGTCCCGCCCGCTTGCTTTAAGAGCAGGGAGGGGCCTCCCCACTGGAATGCCCAGCTATAAATCTGTGGTGCATTAAAATTAAAGGACCCACATAAAGATAATAGTCATTCGCTTTTCTCTCCCTCTCTTCAATAATAACAGGGTATTACTTAAATAATATTGAGGGCAGGCCAGACCATGAAATTGCTCCGGTTTCATTCACAAGGGCTTTATTTTGGGGGGGGGGTGACCAATTTACAGGAATTCAGTAGGTTTTTAGGCTTTCTTTTTTTGTTATTTTCCCCTCCACCTCCCCCAGCTTGTCTTTCATGCAAAATGCTGATTTGAGATATTGAGAAAAGACTTTAAGAATGCTAGGAAACCAACAACAGAGCGAGTGAGAGACGTTAGCCTGAAAAAAGATATCTATCCCTGCCCTAATGAGGACCACACAGCCACAAACATCCCCATACAAACTTACTGAGACACTTAATAACTAAATTGAGGGTAAATCATGGAGGCATTGCGAAACCTTCCGTCTCCCCACCCCACCAGTCACAGACCTTCATCATTTCTAAACTTATTTGGGCTGACAGCAAGGACTCTTGGATCAATCGCTACACACACATGCATGTACTGATGGCGGGGCCTGGTCTCGCTCATGCACTAATGATGATGTCAGAGAGCAGGACTGAACACCCAGGGCTGTTTGGCTCATTCAGAGTTCATCTCCTCGTTTCTTGCTTGCCTCCTCTTTCTTCTGTTTTCTTACTCATCTTTCATACCTTGTTTTTCTCCTTTCAGTGTCTTTTCCTTTTCTTCTCTACAACCCTCCTACATGTTCTCTTTCCTCTGCCTCCTGCTCCACTCAGTTATAATGCATCAGGACACTAATGAAGTGGGCCTTTGCCAAGCCAACATGACTCCACTTCCAAATCAGCCCTGAACTGGTGAATGCCAGGATCCACCCCTCCTCTCAAAGTCCTCCACCTCTACCTCCCTTACCCATTATCCCAACCCTCCTCCCCTCCTCTCTGTGTTGTCCCACCCATTGTAATGTAGTTCTTACACCTTCAGTCCCAGTTGACATGGGGTGTTGGACTGCACTGTTTTAGCCCATCAATCATTTATACTTAAATCATTTTATGCCAAAAGTTAGAGTGCATGTCCAGGGTTTTTTTTTTTTTTTACCCTCAAAACCCTAAATAATTGCTGGTGAATAAGAACTGTCTCCTGATCTAAAATGTTTAATAACTTTTGAATCACTAATCTTATCAATACAATGAAATAATTCTAGTAAAATGCAGTTTCTCAGCTTTTCACTGGCATTATATACGACCCATTTGGATGTCCAGAGGCTCTGTAGTGAAAGCAGATACACTGTCATTTTCTGCAGCATTGATTCACAAATAAATCCCATGTAGTTTGACAAATGACAGTGAATGTAGATGCTTGCTTTTATTGTCAGTTATTCATATATTTTGTCACCGTGTTGATATATAATATCCTTTAAATTTACACTGAGCTTATATAGTTGGTAAATTATAATAGAAAAATACCTGATTTCCTCTGATAATGCAAAATAGAGAAGATAACTTTGGTTAGAAAAGGTTGAATGTAGATAAAAAGTTCACTTGGAAGCTACCATAAAACTAGTTGTAGCGCTTCATGTTTTAAACATGACTTAACCCATTAACATCCACATTGGAAGTAGATAAGTGTGCCCTAAAAGCAGGGACGTGTTGATAGAATCACAAATACAATGAAGTTACAATACTTTGACCTCAGTCCCCTCTTTCAAACTCAAAATCAATTTTTGAGCTTGAACGGAGATGGATGGAATTTATCATCACGCCAGAAAAATGGTGAAAAATAACAGTACACCTGAGTGTCATGTTTCCATTACTTTCCATCACCACTCAGAGCTGGATCCAATAAATATCCATGACTACTGAGGAGTCATCTGACCTGGGAATGAACGCCGATTGTAACCTTTCACACAGAAGACAAAAGCCAGATGTTGGTGAGTCTTGCGTACACAGTGAAAGGGGTATTAAAATGTTGAATATTAGTCAAAGGAACTAATTGGCCTTTTTCTTCAGAATTGTGACTCACTTATTTTTCCCTTTACCCATTTTTTCTGTTCAGTTTCAGAAACCCTTCTTTCAACTTTCAGAATGTTTTTTCTTAACATTAATCAGGAATATATATACAGCTTTTTACTATAGTTTTTGGTAGACAAAGTCAATTAAAATATCACTATTTCCCAACTGACATATTTGTCATGTATTTGATCCATCTGACAATTCTTTTAGGCACCTCTCAGGACCAAAAACTTCATCTGGTTTTGGACTGGCAGTTATATTTTGGTGTTAAAGACCTTTGTTTGATGCTAAAATAACTCAGTTAGGGGACAGATTGAGACCATAAGACAAAACTACGTTGGCTGTTAAGAAGGAATATAGATGTATAATTTGTAATTTATATAATTTCTACATTCAAAGTCATGTGTTTTACTGATACGCAAAACCAAACTGCTCCAGTTTGCAGCTAGATGAGGAATATGCACCTCTTTTGTATGAAACAAATGTCACTTATTAATATTACTTAATTTTTTTTTTTCTTTTAAAACAGTTTCAAAGTCATTGTTCAGCCATAAAGATGGGCACCACTTCTCCATTAACTCACAAAAAACCTTCTATAAGTCAGTTTGGCATTTGCATTGTCAAAATCTTTCCCATGAAAGTTCAAACACAGTTGCTGTATTTAACTTATATACGAAAGCTTACATTAAATCTGCCCCTATTGACCTTTACTCCTCCCATCTCTGACCATTACCCTATAGAGGAGACTGCATGTTACATCAGAGCAACACAATATAGTCCTGCTCTCCCGAAACCACAAGCCCTGGAGCCCCGCGGCCAGACCAGCTCTTCTCATGGCATGATTCAATATTCCTGAAAAACGTCTCTTTTTTTTTTTCCTCTTCTCTGTCTCACTATTTCCCTTTCTCTCTGCCCTTCACTCTGTTTTAGCCCAACACTGGCAACGTTGTGCAGTAAAATGAAAAAGTTTTCTTTTAAACGTAAATCAAGGCAAATTACGGCACAGAACTATGAAAGAATTATAGAACATGAAATATTCATCTTCTCCTTAATGAGCTCTGGTCCTCCAGGGCCCCTAACTCTCTCTCTCTCTATTTCTATGTGTAATTTCTTTCTGTTTTTCTTTTTTTTGAGGGTGGGGGATGGCTGTATGTGACCACCAGAGACACCATTAACACAGAGATAAATATGCAATGAAGGAAAAATCACTTTTCTGTTAGTTTTGTGCATGACTTCACCTTTTCTGTTAATCAGAGTGTATTCCATTTTATTTGCTTTTTTCACTCTGTGCCTCCCAGTCTGTGTCGTTTTAACCCACTCTTGTGTCTTGCTCTTATATTAAGTGTGTGTGGTTGCGATTCATGACGACTGGGTCCAGGCTGAGGGAGTAGATGAGTCACTACATGGTTCCTATTTTATAAAATAATGTTTCCTCCATGAAAAACTGTATACACGTAATGTTATTGAGGCTAACAGGGAATGCAGCCCAGTGTGTGTGTGTGTGTGTGTATGTGTGTGTGTGTGTACGTTTGTTTGTGTGGTTGTTGTGTACATGGATGCACACACTTATGTTGGTGCACTATTTTTTGCTTTCAAGCTGTGTGTGGTATTCATTCCATTTATCTGCAATTAAACAATTAACTTAATTGTGGTTTGCCAAAGAGCCCTAACTCCACCCTGTAACAATGAATAAGAGGCCACCAGGACACACAGAAGACGGAGAGAGAAACACAGACAGACTCTCAAAGGGGATGAAAGAAAACTACAAACACATTATTGAAGCTTTGAAAAGTTCATAGAGCAACAAATCATTTGATTTCGTGACTGAGAGGAGAATACCTTTAATAAATTCATAAACTATGACCTTCAAGTACACTTAAACATAATCATATTTGACTATTGCAGCCTTGTGGTTCACGTAATTGTATCAGACACGATTGTACTTTTCATTTATTTGTCATAATTGGCTCTCAGCCTCTAGTGAAAATATTAAAACCATTGATACTCTAATATATATAATAATCATTTGTTTGGTTTAGTTTTGACTACTACTAAACAGGATCAACCTGCCACAGTCTTCAGTGACCACAGCTCACAGAAAAGTGAACTTTTTTTTTTAAACAAATGCTAATTATTTAACTTTATAACAAAGGTAATGTGATTGCAGTGAAGAAAAACACCTCAAACACAATAAGATGAAACTGAAGTTATAGATAAAAAAGAGTAATTGTAATTTGTTACTTCCCTGAACATCTGGAATGTCATGACGGTTGTCTTTCACATCTTCACATGAAGAACCCATTATAAACAGATAATGTTTAAATAAATATGCAAAGGCTCATTAAAAAAAAAAAGATGTGATCCGGTGGTTTAGGAGCTTCACCCACATTATGCAATTAAAGTCAGGATTGTTTTGGTTTGTTTGCTTCTCCCCCTTTTTTTTTTCAGTTAAATGAACAAAAAATTGTCAGTTAAGTAGTAAAAATCCCTCTTCACCCAACTGGTAGCTTACTCCAAATACATGAACTGTGCAAAACTATTGAAATAAATATATAAATATGACCTATATGTTTATCATTTGCGAGGAGAGCCTTTGTAATTGTCGCCACAGAAGCATCTTTAAACTGAAGTGAGACACACAAAGAGGTGAGGAAGGGCACAGTTGTTCATTCTTGTTCTAGTCCACCACTCCTGGGGTCTCAGCCACAGTGAGTGGTGATACACACACACATACACACACAAACAACCCTAGACGTGCAGCAGAAATCAATTTAGCAAAAACAATAAAGAAATTATTTATAAGGGCAGACTCTGCCAAATTAGCTGTGGGACGCACTTAACTGCTAAAGCCGTATGAATAAGAGCTGTGGAGCGAGCCGTAGGACCATGTCAGTCATGAAGAAATGTGATGCTGCTGGGGTTAGTGACATGCACACATAAACACACACACACACACACACACACACACACACAGGGGGATCACACTCCTCAGCCTCCCGGGGAAAGTCTATTCCAG
>JAPTGZ010000015.1:21580325-21590716 GCA_029814645.1 Fowleria isostigma | reverse complement strand
ATCCATCCATCCATCCATCCATCCATCCATCCATCCATCCATCCATCCATCCATCCATCCATCCATCCATCTTCTGAGCTGCTTAGTCCTTGCTAGGATTATGGTATTGCCAGAGGAGGTGGGGTATAACCTATATTTGTCACCAGTTCATCGCAGGGCAACTCTCCTGATCAGAAAACCTCAATAAATCTGTGAGATTCAACCCACCTTTTACACACAGTCCATTTTCAGAGCTGAAATCTCAGCTCACTGTTAGCCTGCTTCATACATTCTATAATCAGCTTTCATGTTGTTGGAATCATTGTCCCATTTAAATAAATTTCAACAGTCTAATGTTTTGCGGTTATGAAGAAGTATTCTGAGGGAGTCCTCCTTTTTCATTATTCAACCACCAACATGCTTGATATTTCCTACACATTTGATCTATTGGGTTTGAATGGTGAGCTTTACTCCTTCAAACAAACCTCTGGACCGTGTGGACTTAATGTGTGTCTTTTTTCACTGTAAAAAATCCTTCAACAAAGCTTTTTCTTCTACATCCATGTGGTTAGTTGTAACATTTAATCAAGATCTCAGTTTTGAAGTAGATGCTTCTTTCTTGGACAATAGCTTCTCAGTGCATTATGATATAAGACTTGAGTGTAGACAGTGACACTAGTGTTCCAGCTGTTTCCAGTTCCTGGTCGACATGTGCCTTGGTGGCTCCTGGGTTGTTCCTGAGTATCTGAACTAATTTACTCTCAGCTGATGGTGACAGATTGGGTCTTCTTTCAGATCTTGGCAAAGCGATGACAACTCTGTTATTGTTTGAACAGATGAATGTTGTTGTTTAGAAATGGATCCAAGAGACTTTCCAGACATGTGTAAAGTTACAGTCCTCTCATTGAGCTCTGCGCTAAACTCATTGGACATCCCTATTGTACTGTATGTTGATCATTCCAATATCTGTCAGTCCAACCCTTTTACACTGCCAGATGTCAATCCTGATCACTAAATAAATTAAAACACTACAGCCTTAGCACATTTTCACATATTCAGCACTTCTGACTAATAATTGGAGGCTACATCCATGCTACTACACTGTCCTAAACTATTTTAGAATGGAAACAATCTTCAATCTTTAGAAAAAAATGATCATTAGAATAAAATTGCTTTCTGTCCATTCCAGTGTGCTTCAAAACTTATCTTCACAAGAGATGTTGATAACAGAAACGAGCATGGGAATTGTCCCAAATAACAGCTTGCCGGCTGTGAATGTAGTTGGTAACATCATGGAAAAAAATCTGAATTGAACTGCACATGTGTCAGAAATTGCAAAGACAAAATTGCCTGTGGCTGAGTATCCATGACAATATTCTTCCATAAATGATCATGTAACAGGGGCATGACAAATCGGGGGGCAGTGGAAGTGGATATTAAGGGTGGGTGAGTATTTCCAAAAGTTATTTTCATTTTTTCAAAGTGAGAGTCAAAGGTCATTTTTCTGTATATGTCAGTCCTGCAGTGAACTGGTGACAATAAACGTTAGAATAATATACCCTACCTTCTGTGGCTCTGGCAACCCCATGACCCTCAGGAAGACTAAGCAGTTCAGAACATGGATGGATGGATGGATGGATGGATGGATTTCTATCTTCTCATATCATATCACAGCTAAAGAGTTTCCACACTGAATTTGGGTTGGTAGAATTTCCAAATGTATTTGTGTGAACATGTAAGTGAAAGTACGCATAAGTTTGACCCTGTCTTGATGTCAGTAAGACATAAAATAAATAAAAACTTTGCTTCAAATTAAAATTTTCTGTTAAAGACTGATGTTACATCGTCTTTTTATTGTATAAACAAAACACCCCAGAGAAATAAACACGAGGCCATTATCACTGCTTTTTCACCCGTGATTATTGTATGTGAACTTCCAACCGCATCTGTACCTGTGACAGGCGGGGAGCAGCAGGACTAGAGGAGTTGGAGGCAGGGAGTCCTACTGAAGGGTTTATTGTGCGTTCTCTTTCCTCCTGGTAGATTCGGTCTCTTTCGCTTTCAGGCAGGTTGAGGAAGTTCTGCATTGCTTTCAGATTCACAAGCAGGGACTGTGAGGCTGTCCGAGGGTCCTCTTCTTTCCTCAGGATCTCCGACAGCAGACCCTGTGCACAGATGCACACTTCCACTGAGAACTTTGCTATGTATTGTTTTACTGTGGCATCATCACATGTTGATGAAAATGATAAACTGTAGATCTTAACATATGTGTTGAATGATCATCAGACATACACGCAGTGACGCACACTAAAGTGGACTAAAAACACCTGGCCCATACTTTTTAGTTGTAGCTCTGTTAGCTTCCATTCATTACATTGATCTAATGGGGCATGTGGTAACCAGTTTAGCACAGCTTGAATACATCAGGTGTTTGTGCTGCTGCGGAGGCGGGAAAGGAGATTCAATGACCCAGAGAGGTACCCTGCTATGCTTCTACTAATCCTGAAAATACCAAGGAGTGTGACCATCAAATTAGCTCGCTGAAAGATCAGAAGTTTTTTTAGGAATATGCAATAGATCTGCAATTAGCTGTATTAGAAGTAAATACAAATAATACATTTTTATGACCTAAAATCTTTAATGAGGATAGTTAGTTCTTCGAGATATTGCCAAAAATGTTATCAGTGCCAAATATTTCATGTCCAAAGATGTCAGTAATTGATCATATGTCAAATCATTACGTCTTTTGAGTGTAAAGGAATTTTGAAGAAATCATTATATGGGATTTTAAACAGTTTGATGCAAAACAACTAAAATTTTTTAACAAAAAATCTGTGGGAGCAAAAAATAGTAAAACAAAATATTGTGGTACCCATAATTATATTTACTTATGTTGCCACACCACAGGGAGTAATACATTGATTTTTTCACTCTCCACCTCCTTCACCTGTTGTTTATGCTAATGCTATACTAGCCTCATCCCTCATAGGCCATCTTTCTCTCTAGGTATTTTACCAGTGCACCATTCTCGACCCCAGACTGACCTGTTTTTCTTACCTGTGTGCGGTTGAAGGCCACCCTGGCGAACACAGCCTGGGACACACTGGCTCTCTTAAGCTCATCTCTGACCTGCTGGTAGATGTCAGAGGACACCTCTGCAGCTGAGGGGTTACTCCCTGGATGATCACCGCCAGCTTTGGATGAGCCCCGAGGGATGGGAGGGTGGTTTAAGAACTGCTGGTTGATAGCCTGGGGGTGCTGATGGGCTAGAAGGCGGCTAACAGCTAGCTGCTGGTTGATGAGGTGTGCCATGGCGAGCTGCTGACGTACCAGCTGAGGGGAGAGTTGAGGGGAGAGGATCCCACCTGGCCCCAGCAGGGGCTGCAGGGCAGCAGGCGGGGGCGGAGGTGGAGGAGGCACCTGGCCTGTGCGCAGAGGAGTGCTGTGGTGGAGGGGACCATGTGGGGAGGGCTGCTGTTGGGGTGGAGGGGGCTGCTGAGGGGGCTGGGTGTGCGTCTGCGGGTCTCCAGATCCGGCCTTGAGGAGGGGACTGCCAGGTCCCAGGTGACCGAGCTGGGCCAGGCTGGCTAAGTGAGGAGGGGGTCTCTGGCCCAGGACACAGAAGTCTGCAATGTTGTCTCTCTCAACTGGAGATTAGAGAAGATGGTCAGTGTGGTCAAACAAACACTTGAACATGAGATGATTATTCAAAAACAACTGCTTACTTTTGATGTCAGCAGTGTCTCGCCCTGACCACATCTTCTCCAGGTAATCTACTGCTCAAAAAAACAAACACAGAGTCAGGAAAGAAGGCCCTAATCTTATATTTGATAACATACATACATGACAAAAAAGCAAATGTAAAACAAATCCAAATAAATCTGTTCCTCTAAGCACAAATCTCTGAATAGAAAAAGTTCTTGCATCGTGTGATTCAAGCTACAACTGATGTAAGAACCAGTTAACAGTGTTCGGATATTCAATAGATTATAGATTAGGTACCCTGGTAAAAATATAAAAACTAATCTAACAATTTGAGTTAGGATATTAAAGAGATGCAAATTAATACATTTAATTTATATTGTAATAAATATTTTAAACTTAACAATACAAAAAAAGTTGAAAAATTGAAAAAACAAACAAGAAGAAAATCGCATCCTCATGCAGTTTATTTGACAATAACTACAAAAACTTTATCAAATCTTAATATATATATATATATATATATACTGAGGTATTAATACTAAGTGAATTCCCTAATATATGGTCAATTATTGCCAAAGGTAAATATATTATTTTACACATAGTATAGGCACACATATGACACACAGACAGCTCACCTTTCATTTTCTTATATTTCTTGTACCAGCGACCAAACTCCTGGCATTTGGCAACAGAGACATTGGCATAATAGGAGCTATTCACTATGGAGGAGATCATACTCTGAGGGAGAAAGAGAAGGGAGCGATAATTAATAACCAACGTAATATGAAATGATTACGCTCATGCAACAACCACATGGCATGCACACGTAAACACACGCACACACAATAGGAATAGACAAACATTAATCATGATTGGAAGCCACCCATGGAAACTCGAGCCAGTACAGTGCAGAGGGAATCTCCAGCCACACACACATATGCTTGCAATTGATTCTGCGATCAACACCCCACCAGCACTCCATTTAAACACAGCACACAAACACACACTCACACACACACGCACACACACATAAATCTCACAAACAAGTCATTATGGGAGCAGGATGGAGGTTTGACATACATCTGGGAGTTAACATGGTTGGAGAGACAGTACTTAATTTGGTGGGGTGGAGTTGATAAAAATGTAGAGCAATTATCAATGAAATACATGTAAGAATAATTCTTTGCAGCTGATTGCCTGAATATATCTAATGAACATTGACTTTAGTCATTATCCAGAGCATGTGATGGCCAAGATAGACTGATTTTAGCTGTAAATGATCATATAGAATAAACTTGCAACTTTTTAGATCATTAGGAATGCATTATATTTAAGTTATGTTTGAGCTAATTTAATTTATTGATGGGAAAAACGCAGAAAAAATTAAGTCTAATATGTTCAAGACCTTAAAGTTGTGTCATAATCTTCAATTACCTCATAAACAAATGCTCTCAAAAAGGGTGAATATGGAGATTATTTCTGAATGAAAGCGGAGGTGTTGTTCTGTTTATTGTGTTGTTACCTGTGACAGAGGACACTCTTTGGCCAGAGTGCTTTGGTTCATTTCCTTTAGAAGCTCTTTGAGTGCATTCCTGACAGTCGCATGGTTCCACTGTTCACAAGGCAGGTCCTCCAGCTTTGAAAAACTACAACATCCAAAACCACATCAGGCCAGGAGAGTCAGTTACAACTTCAGGTTAAGTATTGTAGACACCAAGGATGAGCCACAAAAAAGAGTAACGTCTACCACAATATACACAATATTTTGGATGAACTTTGAAAATCTGCTTTTAATTTCCTTGCTGTAGCTTTACAATACAAGTTAAAGCACTTACATAAACTTCAAAATAATCAGTAATCCTCTGTCCTTACCTTTTTTCCTCTATTACTTAACATCACTGTAAAGGAGAATCAATATTTTTTCAGAAGAATAAAGATAAACAATAACCTTAAATTAACCTCTAATCTAATTAACATTCTAAACTTCCTGTCTTAACCTCATCCCACACAAACCACTACTTCCTGTGCAGACCTGTCGTCCTGAGGTCTCCTGTTTTTTATTTTATTTTAACCTCAAATGAATCATTTTGACATTGAGCAAAACATGTGCCAAAGCTCCTCCATTGCTATGGAAACACACACACACATGTAAACAAACCTGGCTGGTATGTGCCAAGACAATAACAATAATAACCCTCTCTCATCTGGAGTTTATCTATTTTTATCTGTCCATCAAGTGCCTGCTTCACTCATTCTAACGGACTAGAAATTACTGGCACACACGCTTTCCCTGACGTACACAGATAATAGATAAATCCCCACCGGGCTGTTTAACTCAAGCCTTCGTGTTTCAATATTGATGCCTTCAAATTTGATAGATATGGTAAATTCTTGAACTGCAATCAGCGGCAATGACATCAGCCACCCAGTGGACCGAGACCCAGACACAGTTTAACCACACACATGCATCCACATGGATTAAAAGTCTTGTTTTGTCCATAAAATATGGATATGCAGCGTTTCTGACGTTTTCATTTTCAGGAAGGAGACGTACAAATGGAAAGTCACTGATATAAACATTTCTATTGTCTTGGTCTGATATGTCATACACGTGATTGGACTTTCCTCACGTTCTAAAAACGATTCTGACCTTTGTAACTGGATGCGTAGTGTGACCATGTGGTAGACTTCCATCAACATGTCGGCCACGGTGGCTTCTGGAGCGTCAGTGAGGAAGTGGATGGGCAGTGGGTTCCACCTTCCCACTTTGATGATGCCTGTGCAGAAACAGAGGATTCATGACAAACCACCCAGATTTGTATCTCAGTATTACCCACTTATAGATTAACTTACATTTAGAATCTACACAATATAATCATATACAACTTTGCTTTGCTCAGACATTAGACACGAGCTAGTTTTATATCAGTATCAGTGCCTCTACTTTACTAAAAATGTGGTATGATCTTTTTTCTCCATCATATAAATTTAAGCTTGTTAGCAGTGATAACGCATCTATCACATCTGACCTATTTGACCCATCAATGGTCATCGTGATGTGAAAGTACAGTTGTATACATTGCGTTAATTACAAATGCCATGCACTAATATGTCTAAGAGATCTTTTTGTTTCATTCTGGTGAACTGTGGTGTCTGTCTCCTGCATTAAGAACCTGTTTAAAGCCCTGGAAAAAAAACAAAAATAATAACTTGTTATTATGAATTGAAATTTAAACTGGTTAATTTTTGTGCATTTCTATGGGAAAGGTAAACACACAAGCAAACCTAAATACTAGAACAAAAAAAAAAAAGGAAGAACAAAGTTTTTGTGTGGATTTATTAGTATTTCTAATTTCTGCAATAATACTATAGGTTGGTTTCCTTAAGAACAATATCAAGCCTAGAGAAAACCATGTGAGTGCAGGAATGATCGCACAGAAACACACATGTACACGCGCTCACATACAGGTTTTTCATGGGGACTGGCTGGAGCTGTGAAAACTAAACAAAGCTAATCGCATTACTATCCTCTAAATGAGATCCAGACGGGTCCTGAGAAGTCTCTCTCTCTTTCTCTCTCTCTCTCTTTCTGTCTTTCTGTCCCTTGGTTCTTTACTCTCTCTCTTTCTCCCTTCCATCTCCCCTCCCCCCATATCTTCATTTTCCTCTTTTCTTCTTACTTTAGTTTTCTCTTCTTTCCAAAACCCTCTGATCTCCGTGACTCCTTTCCCTTTCTTCCACTGTGTTTATAGCTCAGTTATATCTTTGAATCCAGACAGGCTGGGCTGTGTTCTTCATTATCTGTTCATGCAGAGGGCACATCACTTAATCCTCTAGGAACAGTATAGAGCAGACCCTCAGGGAAGAGAAGAACCCCAGAAGAACCAAAGACCACCAAGATGATGTTTAACAAACCAAACCACAACAATGATACTGCATCGATTTTTAATAGGCGATATTAATTTGTTTTTTTATACAAGAGTTGTTTTTATTAGTGTATGCATTTTCTAATTCATTTGAACCTTGCAACCATCCAGTAGACCCATTTCAGAGTTAGGTTCAGAGGTGAAGGTGGGTTTAAGGTTACATTTGAGCTGTACTTGAACTAATGAAGTTTAGGTTGTGTTTTAAACATATTAAAAAGAAAAGCTAAAAAAGGGTTAGGGTTGAAGTGTAACAAATGCTTTTTAGTCATCTAGTACTGTCATAAACCTAACCCTAAACCTACGGTACAGTTCCATGAACAGAGTGAATGTTAAAAAGTTCAACCTTCACAAAGACGGTCTTTGAAAACAGTAAACATGAACAGACATGTGGTTTTTTTGGAAGTTTCATTTCAATGTTGTTTTTCTCATATAACATATAAAGCTGTACATCACGTGTCGTATTTTTTTTTCTGTAGACACTGCAGCTTTTCTACGTGATATTACATTATCATGTGTGAAATCCTAAATTTCACATGTGAAAGAGTTCAGTGTATGGAGTTATTTTGTAAAGGAAGAAAAGTAATAAAGTATTTTAAAGAGATGGAATAAAATACTCAGTTCTCTTTATTACAGAGAAAATAAGAGCCTTCCTCGCTGGCTTTGTCTGTTTTTCATATTTTTTTGTGTGTGTCTTTTTCTTTAAAACACTTTAACACACACAAACACACAGAAATGGTCTTGATCAGCATGTAGCATCCACACATCTGAAAATATAACAATTTCTCTTGATGCCAAGTTGGGTGGAAGTGAACGCGTGAATAAGCAGATAAACAACTCGCAGATGACACATGACAGCACACAGAGAAGAGAAGTGGACACGTACATGTACCAGTTTGCATGCAAGCACACACCCACACACACACACTCGCATGCTCACAGTGTGATGGTAAATGCATTAATAATTGATCCATCATTTTTGGTCTGCTGTTCAATGGGCTCTGCTTCATGTCCACATTTAAAAGTAGAAATCATTGTTCCCATTTCCACATTAAAATTCCACCTCCCAGAGACATGCTTTAATGTGGCCAGCTGGTGGCTTGGCTCATGTCTGAGTGTGCCCATCCGCACAAACGCAAATCCATACACAAACACACACTCGTGTCTCTGACTTCTCTCATCAACACTTGCACAGGCCTACACGCATGGATGGCTGTACGCGCACATACGGACACAAATACACGTGGACACACAGTAATCCCATTGTCCTATGCTAGAATAAGTCTTAATGGTCACAGCAGGCTGCACATGCATGCGGGGCTTCTTCCAAACTGGTTCCAGGTTCCACCCCTGGAAACACTGAGGGAAACCCCATACGCTTGGCTCAACCCTATCGTCCAGATTCCATCTCAAGGAAGTCCTCTATGACAGTGTTTCCCAAACATTTTATCAGGGCGGCCACATTTTAAAAGTGACAAATCATCATGATCCAGTTCACATCTTCTCTCATCATTAATCGGAAGGGTATATTTTTTATGTTATTTTCTGCATTACCTTATATTATTTTGAATGGGTAAATCTGCCATTTTAAAGGGATAACTCAAACATTATTTAAGGTATATAATATCTGTGAAACATGCAGATTAGCCTTTTGTATAAGACTCACTGCACAATTGTGAGACAAATATTATCTATCAAAAACTTGGTTATCATTGAAAGTATAAAATTTGCAGGAAAAGAACAGTTATTGTGGTGACCTAAATAAATCTCTTGTGACCCACATGTGAGTCCCGACCCAATTTGTCTATTTCCTTTGGGAACAGACAAATAAAAAAACTGCATGAGGTGGTGCTACACTTTACTAAAATAATCCAAACCTTGTCTGATAAATAATTTGGATGAAGTTGAGCCGAGGTTGAGCCCTCTGCTTAGGGAAGACGAGCATCGCTAATGTTTAATTAATCACTTTTTATGCCTTATTGACCAGTGATAAATAATTTATCAGAATAGCAACTTTTTGTAGTTAGTATCACTCACTATGCCCTTATTTCAACAATAACCATTTATGCTTTAAAGTCCAGCACTCAAAGTCAAACATCAGGAAATGTCAGGAATTATTTTATATACTTATGTACTTTTTATATACTTTAATATACTTATAATTATTTTATATACTTTTAATAAATAACTAAATGCTTTAATTAACTTTTATAACAATGTGGTATTTCAACATCTTCATGGCAGAGACAAGGCTACAATTTAGCCTGGGTCTAAACTGAGATGTCCAGTAAATAGCTGACGGTCTGCAGCAGTGACCCTCTGTGGCCTGTTAGACGTGGCACTGCAACAATGCTCCCTCTACCCCTGTCTGTCTCTGTCTGTCTCTCTCCTACTGACCAATGTTAACTGTTCACTGTCTAAAGCCGTAAAGTACAGGTCTTCTCCCATCTATTCTATAAAAGCCTTCAGACCCTTATAATTGAAATAAACAATATCTCCCAGTTAATTACTGGGGTAAGCTAATTAAAGAAAGGCCGTGGTCCTCAGCGGGGACTTTAAATACACCGCTGGGACACAAGAATGCAGGACACAATTCAAACAGGGAGAAAATAGCTTGGACTCTGTGTAATTTTGGTTGTGGACCGCAGGGGAAAAAATGTATAATTTAAGCCAGAAATTATTCATTTAACATAAACGCTTGTTTTAAAAAACAAAAAGTATTCATTTGAGAGAAGCAGGAGGGAAGTGTGTGTGTGTGTGTGTGTGTGTGTTTTCTCTTAAAAT
>JAPTGZ010000015.1:21561326-21580225 GCA_029814645.1 Fowleria isostigma | reverse complement strand
GCAGGAGGGAAGTGTGTGTGTGTGTGTGTGTGTGTGTTTTCTGTTACACTGAATACACTGTGTGTGTACATTTGAGTGTGAATGTGTGCAAATGCATCATTGTATGGGTTAAATAAAGTTTACATGAGTGTGCCCTGTGTGTATTTTTACAAACATGAGCGTGCACACACACACACACACACACACATGCACTCTGTATGTGGACTGAGCTCGAGTTAATTCTCAGAGTTTTGTTTGTGTCGAGTTGCGATGTCCCGTTTAGTCTTGCCTTTGAAGCTCCTGCTGTGGTGTTTGTAGAGAGGAGTGCATTGATGTGGACAGGGGACCAATGTGGCTTGCTGTTTTCCATACACACTGATGAGACAGACAGAGAGAGAGAGAGAGAGAGAGAGAGAGAGAGAGAGCGAGAGACCTCCCCCAATACTTGGCAAAAACATTGAAGCTTGAAGTGCTACGAATGGCATTCATCTGCAAACCATAGTCAACTCTCCTCATATATGTTAGTGGGCTATTTTTGACCATTGCTACAATAATGTGCATTGAGTGTTGTTTATTTTTTGAACTCCATTTAACACAGTGTCAGTTCCAGTGCTGAACTTTACAGCCCCCTACAGTTGAGTCAGCTGAAAGGAAGGGGATAATAAACTCTTACTAGAAGTACAAAAAAACTGAAATTGTGAAACAATACCGGTATTTAGATATTGTCAAGTTTACTGAAATCCAAGGGATTGTATGTGTGATTCCATATCCCATTGTGCAAAAGGTTGGAAACTGTCCTGCTATTATCAGTGCTGCTGATTTTTGTTTAAATCCCCCCATTTTCTGAAATGGCTGTAGATATCAGAATTGGATGTAACTCAAGACAACCCCTTGAAAGATAATTCCAGTTCATTGTGAGATTGATATATTTGTTGGTGCTTCAGCAACCCAGTCCCCAAAATAAAATGATGCTTTTTCATATTTCTACACACCACAGATATGTATAATCTCAACACAATTTGCAGTTGAAGGATCCTCTACAGTTTTGTCTTTCCTCAATGGACAAGAGGTGGTTGGGATGGATGGTGAACACAAAACCCACTATGCCACCGGAGACAGGAGGTCATATCCTGACCATAGGAGTTTAGCTTAAGGCCGTGAAAGTACTTTGGTAAGGGTCAACAAAAGATCATGGTTTTGTATAAATATTCTTAAATACACAGTAAATCACATTTATCTGTTTAAACCATGCCCAGAGGCAGACCAGAGTCTAACCGGACCCATAAAATCAACAACAACGCTGTTGTTTTCAGAGACATGGTTGTTATTACAGCCTCATCGAATTTGCTATAATGGCGAAATCCTCATGAGTGGTTATCAACATTATAATGGTGATATATATATGTATCCAGTAATGTTAGTGTGAAACTTCTGGTTCTCAGACTGTACACACAGGTGCTTAAAAAATTATTAGACCATCAAAAGTAATCAGAAACAATGGTTATGCAATCAAGTACTAACTCTTGCCTGTATCATTTGACTAAAACAGACAGAAAAGAAAAAATAAAATGTCTAAAAGCACTGTTTTTGTCAGTACAATGCCATAGCTATTGATGTATGAACTTATGTGATTTTTGGTTATTATCAAAAAAAACAAGGAAAATGGATAGATATCCGTTGTTAAATTAAACTCTTATGAGCTATTTTTGTTGTTATCATTATTAGTCCAAACAAATCTATCTTTAGTTGTACCTGGCATTAAAATGAACAAAAAAATAAAGAAAACATAGGGTGATCTAATATTTTTTTCCATGACTGTATCTGTGGCATGCATATACAATGCCAGCATTTTATTAATGGGACTGCTTTGGGCTTCAGGCCAACTGAGTAATTGATGTGATTTGGGGAGATGGCAGCAGTGGTGTCTGGTTTTTAAGCAATATTATTCAAGAACAGATTTGACTTAAGTGACTAATCTGTTGTATGGCATTATGCCACAAAAAGAATTATCTTTTAAGCTCTTTGGGGTCCTAATGAGACAAAATTCTAACTTTTTATCCTTATACATCCTTAAATGATCGGTGAGCCAGGCTACAGAATGAACACACTTGATGAAAACACTGAAGCGGAGGTCAAGAGTTCATCTCTGCTTTACGTGGGCTGGAGGTTTGATAAGAGCCTCATTGTGTTAAAGCAGTAAAGGGATTACCTACATGTTTATGAGACCATGGGACACACATAACATCATTCTGTAAGTGGCCTTTTATATTTTGTTTTATTGTTGCATTAAGAGTAAACACAACAGACGTCAAGTCCAGACTGACAAATATTCTTAACCATTCACGTCTGTTCTTATCCAGGTATCTGTGATGGCGAGGTGGAACTCAGCCCATGATCCAGTACATCACTGATAACAGCTGATCTTAGAGCCAGCCCACATCAGCCGACGGCTCAGTTGATCTTCTTCATACCCAATTGGTGAATCTCGTCTAAGGCCAGGGTATTAAACTGCTTATCTACCTGCTCAGCTGCCTACATTCACTGCTTCATCTGCAAGGCGCTTTGCAGCAGAGTTCCACCTTTTCATGCTGTATCTGACTTCATATTGTATCATCACTGATGCCTGGTCACTTGTGTCGTTCTCCATTAACAGATCCATCCCAACAAATATAATTCAGCGGACATGAAATAAGCTTTTCGACAAACATGGGCCTGACTGAAAGTCTTAATTGGAATCAGCAGAGCAACCGTATCTCTTGAACCCTCAAATGTAATAAACCAGTCATAACAATCACTCTCAAACATATAACAAACTGAACCGATTAGATATATGATATTCATGGGTTTTTTGTTTTTGATTGTTTCTGAAATTTCAAACTTACGCTTCTTTTTGTTGGTCAAAGTATTTATAGACTGTGAACAATACTTTTTCATATTATTATTGTGATACAATTTTATGAGAGTAGTGATGAATCCCACTTAGACTAAGGAAGACTAAAAAAAACAAGAACAAATCATGGATATGAACAGAAATAAGACATCTCCCTCTGCAGACAGAACAATAATGACGTACACTTGCACACATACTGTATGTTAAGACCATGTCTATATATCAGTACATCTGCTGACATAATTTCAACAAGACTTAATGGATGACGCCTCATAAACATTCAACTGAACAGATGGGGAGCTTCCACTATTTTCAGTGTGTTTCAACACTCTGTCGCTCAGTTGTTACCGTTTTATATCAATGTAAAACTCCTTGCACAGATGGAATATTTTGCATACTTGAGAAAAAGACAGCAGTAAATGACACTGTCCTGTTGCAGATGACTACCATGTGTGCAACAATAAATTACAGACTATTTCTTGTGTTCCACTCATAAACATTCTCACAAATACAGTACACACACATACACACTTACTGAATACACAATGTATTTTTGTCTTGTGGAGACATTCTTTGTCCAGCTCTTTGTTGTGTCTTTAATGAGTTTTACAGGCTCTGTCTGTGTCTTAGTTGTGTTTTTGAAACATTCTTGTGCTTATTGCCACTGTACCAGTACAGTGTCTGCTCTAAATAGACAACCTCACATCTAGTTTCTTTTCAGGCCACTGATTAGAGGGAGAGTCTCTTCACAGCGTTCATTCCAGTCTTAACCGGTGAACTACATGGCATGTAATTCTGTGTCAGTTATACCACAGTTTACACAGTGAGAGACACTTGGTGGTTGGAAAATCATGACTATTAATAATAGCCTTGATGAAATGCTCTTGAAAGGCAACATGCCATTGGGTTTATATTTTAATAAAAGTGCTGTCACAGGATTTGAAGAATACTGGCAGTCAGTATTTCTCAGGCCAAGGATTTTCCGTCAGTGAAGTCTGGCTCTGTACAAACAAAGCTCTTTTTGTTTGTTTGTTTGTGTTAGTTAGGCTTAAGGTAAATCCTGGTCAAGATAAAAGTTAACAGTGCGCGGAAACACACCACACGTGTTTACACTGAATGATTCCATATTGTGTAATATGAACATTGCTGCAAGTACAGGTACGTAGTTGTGTGAAGCTGGAGTGAGGCAGAAAAGAAGGTTGTGAGGTTTTTCTGAGCGTGGACTGAAGCCAGTACTTTTTGTTGCCCTTATTATGGGCTAAGAAAAGCTTAAAATACAACAAAAATGTATGGAAACGTCTCCTTTTGTGGGTTCAAAACTTCTGTCAGGCACAATTTTGTGTATAGAAACTCTGAAAAAAATGATTTACTTTGACATTGTGGTTTGTTGTGTGCTCACATAATAGTTGTACAGAAACCTGCAATGATATGTTGCGATTTCTACTGCTAGGTGTCTGTCTGAAAACAATAATAAAAAATATAGTTTGATGATTAAAAGCAGCAGTGTTTCATTGGAATTTTCACCATTATTGTAAAAGGAAATCTGTCTGATGTGATTCAGGCTGAAATCATGTTTATAGCTGAAATAATTCATATTTACTGATGTTTAATGTTATTATGTAATTTGAGAGAAATAAATGTCTATACGTTGTTTTGTTGAGTTGAGTAATTTAATGTCACAAACAAATATTTCCAAATGTTAACCCATAAAGACCCAGTGTTACTTTTTTGGTAGTTCTAAAGTAGTTTTTTCCTCTTATATTTAACATTTCTTAAGTAATATATCACAATTTCTTGTAGTATTATCCTCTGCATTTGATGTTTTTCACTGAAAATCAGGTATTTTATTATAATTAACTTACTGACTGTGTAGATGTTAATAAAATCCCATATTAAAGTTGAGGGTATTATATCAGAAACAGAGGAAACTGAAGAAAAAGTGACTTCTCCCATGAAGACATCAATAATTGAATATAAAAACAAGCGTCTCCGTCTACTGTCATTGATCCAACACCATGGGTTTTTCTGGTGAATCAATGCAGTAGAAGATGTTGATGTTTCCACGGTAACTACAGAGCCTCTGAACATCCAAATGAGTCATATCTGAGGACCATGAGAAGATGACAAACTGCATTTTACACCAGTTATTTACATGTATTGAAAGGCTTAGTGAATCTACAGTTATTTATCTTTTTTTTTATTGGTAAATGATTTTGGTTGCCAGTGGATGTTTGTGTCTATGGGTTAACACTGATCAGAGAAGAGCATACATTTATTCCATGTGGTTACGCATTTCTCTATTTGGTTACACATCAGTGGCATCACATGTTTACGGGAAAATATCAAATGTGATTTATGGTCATTTTATTACAACTGTATTGATAGTACTGGTGAAAAGGTTAATAGAATTTGCTATTGTTGCTTTGACTGACCGTGGGCTTGTGCCGCTGAGCTGTGGGAGTAGCCGAGCGCTAACAGAGCCGTCTCCACCAGCTGAGAGAACAGGATATCTTTTCTGACCAAGACGAACTCCGCGTGCTCGTCTCTGCCTTCACATCCGTCTGTCTGAATCCCTCCATCTGCTTGCTCCACCACACAGAAGACTGGAATCATCAGACCTGCATAAAGAAGACAGAGGCAGAAAAAAAAAAGAAGGGCAGCATAAAATAATGACTTTTATTGTCTTCATAGACAGCAAACACGTGGCTTGTATTTATCGTTGTGGCTTGTAACCACTTGTTTTGTTCTCAATTATATTACATTTATTAACAATAAATAGACTCTAACAGTATTGTTCACTGTTCACCAGACGCTTTATCAAAGGGTCTAACGGTTTATTAGATAGGCAGCTGTAACAACTCTCCCCGTACAGATATGCAAAGACAGTATTCAAACACCATCACTTGTTAAACTGTCTGTTTTACGAGAGGATTAATGAGAATAGAAAACCTTAAAGGGGTCCTATTTTGCTAAACCCACTTTTATTAGTCTTTGTTTCAATAATTTGTGTATTTGGACCCTAATAGTTCATAAAGTTTGAATGTGAACTCTCCAGGTGCTGCAGAGCTGTCTTTCTATTCATTTTGGCAAAAATCGAGCGAATTTCAACAAAACATTTTAATTTCTTCTTAATTTGTTACGTCTATAACTAGTTACATCACTACATTTGCACACATAAGGTCAAGACTTCTGATGAACTTTTCTCCGAGTACGACATAGTTGTTTGTCAGCAGCAGCGGTTGTAGTCCGTACTGAAAATATGTCTAAACTTTGAGGCGCTTGCCTAAAATGTTCAGTTGTTGTTAACGATCACGTCAGATCAGCATGGTCAACAACCTGGAGGAGGTGGGGTGTGAAGTGGTTCATTGGCATTTAAAGGGCCAGCTCAAAGTGATATATTTTGGTGTCATTACTCAGAAATAGTATTGAAGATGGACCTGTGGAGTTGAAATAATGGAAAATACAGACCCAAGTATAGCATTTACAGTATATTTAGACCACAGGGAAATGTTTTAAAAAGAATAAATCTATTTTTTAAAAAAAAAGCAAAATATTATTCCTTCAATGACAAACATATCTATTGAAGAGTATTTAATGGTTTTTACAAAGATTTATATTAAAAGCAAAGTTTTCAACAGAATGTCCATAAATTCTGTTACGGTATTTGTATCACGTAAATCCATGCCAAGCTGAGAATCAAACCAGACAAACCAAACTAAGAGTTTTGATAACACTCATCCATCGCCAACCAGAAACAAGCCACGGCTAAAAACTGTGCATATTCTCAAAAGTTCAGCAGTATATGTGAAAGTTGGTTAGGGACAATTATATCAGTTATTAACTGAGGCAAATTCATCCACTACATCTAGAAAAGAAGTTTATCAGTATTATCAAGCTGGGATTTGATGACCTTTCCAACCTCAACATGATAAAGATAAAACAGCTGAACAGGCTGTAATCATTTCTGTACACACTGCACAGAGGGTTTTCTTTTTTTCATTCTGTTGAAGTGCTGTCATAAAATAGTTGAGTATACATACAATTTCTGAGAAATACAGCTGAGAAACACCATGAATGGTTAAAACACCATAAGGTTAATATATATTTATACATATATATTTATATATAAATATATATTTATATTTTCTTTTCCTCTGCTTATAATATAAAGGTCAATAATGGTTGGTGGCTGATGTTTAACTGCTACGTTTTATTAAAGGTGTTTTATGAATTTGTGTGATTGATTGATTTGTGATTTGTGCTCATCCAAAGATAAAGTGAAGGCTTTAAATACTTTAAAAGACTTCAGTTACTGTTTTAAATTGATTAACACATTTGTAGTGCAAAAGGAGAATAAATTAACACAGTAAAAGTAGAAAAACATTTATACAGTAATAATATTCACTAAATTGTGAAAATTATTACATTTCTTTAAGTCTGAATTTCCCAATCATTGTATCAGTATTATTATTGGTTTGCAGATATTACAAATGTCTGTGCTTTGCTGAAATATGAAATATAACAACAACATTTTATTCCAAAAAATGGCTTATTTTGTATTTGTAAAATGATTCAGTTACATGGTCAGCTTATTTATGACAGATAATGCATTATAACCTGTATAGCATTGTCAAATGGTTAAAAATTTTAATCAGACTAATCACAGGGTTACTGTGGATTAATTTTGATTAATCATAATTATACATAATTTATTTTTAATCTATATTAATTGTGTTTTATTCTGGATGAAAGACGGAATTATATAGGCATTTAATGTGTTGTCACAAGCTAGGCGACGCATTAGCCGAAGTGCTAGCAAAATCCTGACTAACATATGCTTCATGTTGATGTAGTATTTTAACTGGAACTGCTTTGGTGAGGAGAAAAATCCTTCCTGTAGAGTGTGCATAATATTTTATATCAGTTGACTGTTCCGTCTTGGGGTTTTTTTGCACTTGTATTTCCATCCAGAGGGCCAGCGTACTGTTTAGCGTCTTCCATCTTTGTGGGTTGGTTCTGCTGCCTGTCACTTACTGGATCAACTGCCAATTTGCATATTTGTGACGGTAACTCTACTTGGACAAACTGTGTTACCAGAGACATTCAGAGTTATTTTGTGATGCAGATAGGTTGATTATGTTAAAATTTTTAATCAGATTAATGATGATGATGATGGATTAACGCGTGAATGTTGACAGCCTCAGACCTATACCAATAGTCATGATGATTGTCTGATACCGACAAAACCACACATAGCATATTATTATTATTTTAATGAGTATGTTTTAATATAATAATATCTCACATATTTTCTAATTTTTAGATACTTACAGCTTTTCAGTCTCTCTTATATCAGCATTCTCCTCCAGTATCCCTGTCCTTCTGGTTTCCTGTTCTATTATCTTTACTTTCTCTCCAATATCAACCTTTTTCCTAAAAGGCTTTTGGTTTTGGGCCACCTGTCATCTGGCAATTAATTAAAGCTTTCAGAAGAAATGATGGACTGAGAGCATTAGGCAGCGTCCCAGCACTAATAATACAGGGCACAGCGATGTGTGTTACCACATGGATACCACACAATACTAAACACACACACACACACACACACATACACATATGCCTCCTTTTCCCAGCACACATCATGCTCCTCCATACAAACACATGAGGTGCATACAGCATTAGCCTCCACCCCCACACCGCCCAACCCGTTGTTTTAATCAGTCAATTCCTATATTTCTATTTCCTCCTCATTAATCACTCTGCTCCCAGTCCTCCAGGCTCTCATGGAGTGAATTACACACTGGAGCGCTGTGCCAATTCAAGTAAGTGAATTTCCCCCAACAGGGAAATATAACTGTCAACACAGAGCGGCTCCCTCCGACCAGCACTCCTCTCTCTCTTCCTTTTCCTCTCCCATTCTCTCCCACCATCTCTCTCTCCCTCTCTCCTTCTCAGCTCTATCTCGCTCTCTCCTCTTTCTGCACCTCGGTCTGTCTTCTCTTATATTCAGTGTCCTGTGATTTGCCCGCTGACTGTGTGATCTGGTTTGGATGATGCGATGTTGCCTCAAACCTCTAATCCCTCTAATATGTATGGGGATGAGTGAACGAGGATATTAAAATAAGATATGTGTGTTCAGTATGTTTGTATGTGGAGTGTGTCTGGGAGTGTGTGTGTTTCATGGTATAAAAACTCTGTGAATATGGATGTATATTTGGTGACAGGACGTAAATGTGTGTGTTTGTGTTAGCATGTAGCTCTGTTGTGTGGGTGTGTGTATATATATGTGTGTGTGTGTGTGTGTGTGTGTGTGTGTGTGTGTGTGTGTGTGTGTGTGTGTGTGTGGCCCCCTCCTCGTGGCAGCAGTGTGGTTTGGAGGAGACACGTTGAGTTTCCTGTCTTCAAAGACAACCCGTCATTATTACAGGCCAACCATCCATTCAGCACAGGAAACCCCTTCCTCTGTAGTCTTTCTGTCCCGCCCTCAACCCTTCATCACTGCTCCACCATAGAATTTTACATTTTTACATTCATTCATTTTTACCTATCAACACAATTCTTTTTTTTTTTTTTTTTATTCCTGCTACATTAAAATAAAACCCTTGTTCATTTATTAACTTTTCCTGAAGAACTTGTAGAATAGATCCATCTTTACTCTCTGATGTAATTTTTATAATTTCTTCAACACGATCCCAGAGTTTCCAAAGCTATTCAAAATGATACATATGATAAAATTAGGAGGAATATTTCTATTCTAATGTTATAACTGTATAAAATACCATATAAAAGTTGGAGCTATAAAAATGCATCTTATTGCTTTTGTATGTTTAAATTTGCATTAATGTCTGCTTTTTACTAATGATAACACCAGCCTGCCCAAGGATTACAGCTGGAAATTAGCACTAGTGCTACTAGCTGGTACAATACAGTCGAGGAAAACATGATTAGACCACCTTATATTTTCTTTAATTTCTTGTTCATTTTAATGCCTGGTACAACAAAAAGGTACATTTGTTTGGACTAATATAATGATAACAACAAAAATAGCTCATAAGAGTTTAATTTAACAATGGATATCTATCCATTTTCCATGGTTTTCTTGATAATAACCAAAATCACATGTTCTTACATCAATAGCTATGACATTGTACTGACAAAAACAGCACATTTAGACATTCCATGTTCTGTCTGTTTAAGTCACATGATACACACAGGGGTTAGTATTGGATTGCATAATCATTGTTTTTGATGACTTTTAGTTGTCTAATATTTTTTTTCCACCACTGTATGTCTCTCCTGTTCAATGTTAATGTATATTGTGCATTGTCCCTGTCTAAATAAATAAAGCAAATTAAATTAAAGTGAATGATAAGGATAAAATCACGATCATTCTAAAACATCCAGCAACACAAGAACTCAGGCACAGACAAAGGAGGTGCATTCAAACATACGCACATATGCACACACACACACACACACACACACACACACACACACACACACATAAACAAGTACCAACTTTCACACTGAATGCAAAGATCGATAACCCAGGCAGAGTTGTATAAATCTTGTTTATATGGAGCAATCTCCTTTATTTGGTAAGCCTGTATTATACAGTTCCCTCCAGACTTATAGATTAACAGTGTAGAAACAGCTCTGTGGTTCTCCCAGCAGCAACACAGTGCACTGAGCCAAACTCAAGTCACTGCCAGGATGTGGCTCTTTGCAGAGCCAAACGCTGTCTTTGGGTTTGACATACAGGAGCTTAAAACCCTCTGACACCTAGGTGAAGTAGGTGAAATCTGGTTGTTTTAGAGTTCCTTCTCATGAGTAAACAGCTAACATGTTTATATTCTGGCCCCTTTGATTTATTGATTTTAATCAATATGTATCTTACCTCCCAGGGGTCTCTGTGGGGCTCCGTTGTAGCGTATACGGGGTCCTGTGGGGCTGCCGTTGAGCTCTAAGCGGCCTTTCTTCCCTGCTGGCGGGAGGCAGCTGAGATCTGGGCTGCTTCCCGGCCGCTCAGGACTGTCCTGCGTGATGGGACTCTCTCCTCCTCGCTCCATCCTCCTCCAGACCCCCAGAGGAGCTCCAGGCAGAGTGAACGAGTCTGGTGGAATCAGGGGCAAATAAAGAGGAGACAGGGATACAAGTTGTCACTGTCTGGATATTTTACATGAGGAATTTAACCATTAAGATTGATGATTCCCCTCCTATTGATTACAAATCCTGTGAAACCCCCAAACCAACCACCAACAACAGATTAATCCCACTTGGTATGGCCTGTGTAGCCAGAGCCTGATATATCTTATTCCTTTGTGCCACAGACCTCCACTGTTGTCCATAAAATATGAAAAACACATCAGTCAACCACAGTGTTGCACTGGATGTCATGTTCTTTCATAAGATGAACACACACCCACTGTAGTTAATTTAGTGTCAATCACAAATACTTCATTATCTGAGGCTGAAATAGTCATAGAGAAATGCTCTATTCACTACTGTTTGGGTAAAATCTATAAGGTGCTTCTGTTCAGAATTTTTTTAAGCCTCCGTATGTAAGAGTCATGTATGCTTGTGTATTTATGTGAGATTTGTGGTCAAAGCAGCCCATTTGTTGATGTTAGCAACTGTTGCTAAGCTAATGATGCTCTTGGATGTCTAAATCAATAATACTGACCTGTGCACTGGTTTTTACACTGCAACCTGTGACATTTTTCCAGCAACAATTCTAGTGCTATTCCTGCATTTCATTTCAGTGCCTCTTTTCTTCCTCTTGTGGCAACAATAGGCCCATGCAACAAAAGCT
The DNA here is from genome assembly GCA_029814645.1 of Fowleria isostigma. Taxonomy (NCBI): domain Eukaryota; kingdom Metazoa; phylum Chordata; class Actinopteri; order Kurtiformes; family Apogonidae; genus Fowleria; species Fowleria isostigma. The sequence continues at coordinate 21,568,544 of JAPTGZ010000015.1, read as the reverse complement.
AATGTTACCTTAAAAATGTAGTCGCTAACATCAACAAACAGCTCCAGTACAAATTTAATGTAAGAATGCATGAAACGTACATATTGAACCTTTAAATATCAATTTATAGCCTCACTAAGAATGATCTAAAAGATAGAAAAGTTTTGATAGACAGTCTAATACTTATGTAGATTTGTTTCCTGCAAATAAATTATTGAACAATAGTAAACATTTTACTTGAGTTGTAAAAAATTGCAGCTGGAGCACAGAAAAGCAGAAATATATCGGACAGAAGCAGCCTTTTATCAGCTTTGCGGTGAATGTATGTGACAGTGGCAGTGTTTACTTTTGTGTAAGATATACTTTTGTATACATATACATCATATCATGCATGGGAACAACCCCCAAACGTCTCCACACACATACATCAGAGCGTGAGCTTCATGGGTTTATGTCCCTTGATAAGAACCTCGGCCAAATGTCTAATATAGGGTAATGCCATTAGAAACGCTGCCAGAACAGAGAGGGGACACGCGCCAAAGTATCAAAGAGCAGCCAGCTTGCTCAGGCCAAATGGACAGCTTTTATTTACATACAAGCCCCGAGATGATATCTGCCAACATGTGTGACCCTCAATGGAGAGAGAGAGAGAAAGACAGGGACAAGAAACAATCAGTGGAAAAACGGTGAGAGAAGAGAGCAAGCATGGGAGGATTTTATATTAGAGAATGGAAATCAAGTTAGTGACCAGATTTGCGAGTGGAATAACACAGAGGGTCTCTGCGCTAAGTGACATTGGCCAGCAATGCAGCAGAACAAATGAGGGAGAATCCATGGTTATTGTCTGAGTGTGGCATACTCCACAGCGCTTGATTAGAAACTGCACTCCATTCACTTTTAATATTTCTGCAACATTTACTGCTCCAGCTGTTGTAACTCTGAACAAAAAGACAATGTTCTCCAAAAGTGGTGTGTCTTTGTCCTCCTCCTCCTCCTCCTCCTCTTTCTCCTCCTCTTGCCGTCTTTCTCGCCTCCTCTCTACCTTCTATGTCGACTCATATTCTTACACAACTGCACAGCTGAAAAACACCATCCACCACAAACAACAAAAAACAAACTCTCAATCTGAAAAGTATTAAGAGCTTGGGCAAAATTTCAAAATGAATAATAAATTAAAAACATTAGCTTTGGCGTGATTAAAAAATGTGGGAGGCAAAGAGGCCAAAAATGCAAGTGGCAGAGTTTAATAAAAGTGGTTTTAAAAAAGAAAACAAGTTCAAAGAGCGACACTGGTAGCTATAATTCACAATGTGGGGCTGGCTGAGAAAAAGGGAGGCTTTGCAAATAAATCTAACCACTAACAATGTTATAGCTACAGTAAAGAACAACTGAATATAACATGACATAAAAGGAAATTCACCAGCTGCAGCTGACAGCAGTGACTGCGTTTGCCGCCTGCTCCTCACTGTGATGATCCATGTAACTCTACATTGAAAAATGACAACAGTTAGATGGAAAACTAAGGCCAAATAAAAGGCAATTTAATACAAAACTTTCACCTCTCATTTGAAAATAATCCCATGTGGAATCTATCTGTCTATCTGACACGTCCTAACCTGCCGTAGCTTCCCCCCTACTGGCGATCCCTATCAGGACCTGGCTGTGCCGACATCTCACCATCTAACCTGGGGCACACAAATGCATTCATACACACTTTCCCAGCATCAGCTAATCTTCTCAACACATCCTGCTTCAATTACATGTCATTTGGTATTTGATCTAACAGATTGTGCCATGCATTTTGAGTTTTTTTTTTTTTTTTTACAACCCTTGTTCATTTGGTTTCATCCCCAAGATAAGATGTCCCACATCAAGAACAACAAATGCTACCAGGTCAAGTACTATCAGATAAAGGAGAATTTTCCATTTATTCATGTATTCATTTTCTAAAATGTGTATCTGTATTGCATGAAGTTGTAAGTAATTCAGTTTGTCTTAAAAGAAAACTGATGGAACTACAATTGATATTAAGATTGTTTGGATTTCTTAAAGCATTGTACCACAGAAATATATATATAACATATTGAGTGTCTTATTAAATATTAACATAAAAGCCAAAACCTTGATTTACAACAGATACACTGTGTACACGCAACTGATTCATAAATTAATTTATCATTTAGATTACTATAATTCTTTCTCTGCTTTCCTTTTTATTTTCACATTTATTCTGTTTCATTGTTTCTTCTGCAACAACACCCTCAAATAGTACTAAATTTGTACATGAGAATAAAACCTTGGTGTTGATCTGTGTGTTTGAATATCACAATAGCATGGGAAACATCCATGTTCACGGTCTGATAAATGCTAATCTATTTTATGTAATTATTATGGGTATGTTGAGCAATAACCTTTTGTTCTAAAGAAGGTCTTAAAGAAAATGTGCATACAGTTTGATAAATGTATGACGTATAAATCTCTTGCTAATTGCTGCCACTAAAGTAATGGATGTAGCAATATGTATATCAATGCCAAGATTGTTGTCAAATATCCTAAATCCATCTGAACTGCACTGTTTGATAAGGTGTGCGATAGTTAAAGCCGTTAATAAAGAAGCGATAAGAGGAGATGTTACGTATCTGTTGTGGAGACAAGCCCCAAATGTGAAGTGTTTTTGATAAGGAAAAGTTCACGACACATTTCCCAATTTATTGCTTCTCCAGGCAGCGCTTGTGAATCTCAGAGGAAGATTAGAAAACATTTCTGGAGATTCGGTTTTAAGTCTTGTTAATTGTTAAGGTGACAATAAGACACCACACACTTTGAATTATTGCTTTTTTAATAAAAATATATTACCATAAACTAAACTTAAAAAAAATTTCTGCTGTGATCGTGATATGCAAACAGAAAACTCTGCTCTGTTTGTCCCGCATTATGTTTGATACTGGGACAATTTTTTGGTTGTTTTGCTGATAAGCCACTATCAAATTCCACATTATTACATGTTCTAGACATAACAAATACATACTGAGGGCCAAAGACAAGATTGCAGAGCAAAAATGTAGACACACCCAAAGAAATAAAAGAGTAGGATACAACAACAAACACACCTATAAACAATATGTCCAGCTCAAAAGACATAAACACACACAAACAGAGGCTAACATGTAATTCAAAGCCAGTCTAAACTCTACAAATCAGACGGCTGACAAACACTGATTGGTAGTCCCATCCATTTGAAAGACATATGGTATAATGACTGGTGTAAAGAAGTGTAAAGTGGGAGCTGCAGCAGAAGAAAATTGGAACAGCCAATTAAAGCTGCTCAGCATGTTTGAATTCTGTTTCTTCACCTTTTTAGGGCTTTTATATTGAATCGATTAAGGTCTTAAAAGCACTTAAAGTTCCACTTGAATATTTATATACTTTAAATGACACAACACATGTGGAGTAAAAAATGATCTCCAGCGGATGTAACAATCTGTTTTTAAGATGCAACGAAGAAGAAATGTTGCCTCCCGCCTCCCAATTCAATGCTACCTCACACGCCCACACACACTACTTCATTGTAATCCCACAGTGATAAATTGTAGGCATACAGGAAAGAGAGAGCAGTAAACACCGTAGCTCTGAAAGTCACACACACACACTTTCGCTCTGAGATTTCAGACAGAAAGAAGACTAACAGCGATAATTATGGGTGAAAAGTTAAAGCACATGCAGCTAAACATCAGGCTAAGATGAGTCCGATGAGAGCAACGTGTTAGGAAGAAAAAGAACTAACCTCTGACTGCAGGATCAAACCCAATGGCGCCGAAGAAGTAAAGTCAAACTTACACTACGCTGCCTCGGTGCCGTTTCTTTCTAACTGCCATTCCAGTATCTCTTTTACTGTTAAGATACGTGTTTGTTAATGAAAGGTTATGCCTTTAACATGCAAACCAGACAAAGAGAAAAGAACCTATGAGGGCATTATTAGCACTGATAGCAGGGGAGAGTGGGAGAGGCGTCACCTATAGGAAAATATCCAGAGATACGGCTGTCCTTCCCCTTCGAGATCCACTTTTATAGCAGGGCTATCAAGCTATTGGTTAATGCTTGGCTCTGCAGCACAGATAAAAGTAGGCAGAAGGAGGAGGGGAGTGATATTAAAAGCCCTGCTGTCAAATACATGTACAAACTCAATGTACACATACGTGTATGCACAGGGAAAGACTGACCTGGTGCTTATGTGAGGCTAAAATGCCTTTCTGAAACCCAATCATATGCACACACAAACTACCATCACAACTTAAATGTGCAAAATCAAGAGGAAGTACAAAAGTATGATTAGAAAAATTTGTTTTTGAAAGTCTGAAAACAAAATGGGGAACAACATGAAACTTTTTATATGGCTGTTTATGAGAAATGATTGCTGTTAGGGAAGGTTACATTATTGTGGAATTTGCCGTTTATGGCCATCAGATGTGTTACTGAGAGAACATTGTGATGCGGGAAGAGTTGGTGTAAGGGGAAGAGAGATCTTTATAGCAAACACACACACTTTTCTGCTGCTCTGGAGAGGGTCCACAGGCTAAAACACACTCGCACATTGAAGAAAATAACTGGGGCGAGGGGGCGAGACGGAGGCCTTCTGGCAAACATGTCTGGATTTCTCGTAAACATCTTATTTGATAATACTGGATAAAAAGTTAACAGTGTGCATTTATGGCCTCGCCCTTCCAGCGAGGGTATGCACACGTGCTCATCCATAGTCACACACACACACAGTTGCACACAGACAGACACTAAGCCACACAAACCACAGCCAACATGCTACACAGACTCTCTGCTTTAACACTTCCAGAGACCACACACTGACTCAGATACAGTCATACACAGAGGGGACAAATAAGACCATGAACGTGCATAGATGCATGGGGGGTCGCCAAAATGATAGCGACATGTTGCAATATGCAGTAGCCCACTATGCATTGTTGACTCAAAATGAATTACATCATATGCTAGTTAAATAGTTGTGATATTTTGGTCACCAATGCGTGCTGTTTGTGAAAGCACTTGCACAATGCAACTTGACAAACATTTAAAGACCTGAAGTTATTGAAGAAAAATGGCAATCGAGTGAAACTTCACAGTAACTTTACTCAAAAAGGTCCAGACACACTTGCACATACGTGCATATACTGATGCCAAACCCATCCACCACAGCTCACACCAACCTCACCAGAATGGGAATAACTGTGGGAAAGACAGAAGAAGCAGGAAAAACAGTGAGGACAGGTCTCAGCATCCATTCAAGGGAGTTTTCTCAGTTATGGGCTGCAAGGAACATGAGTTTGTCATCAACAATCATCTTAAGCCACAGGGTGTCCAATGAAATTATGCACAAGGCTGGAAAGGTGACATAGTAATCTGTGTGAGGACAGCAGCAGTGACGCCTGAAGCCAAAGAAGCATCATTAGTGAAGCTCTTCTCTGCCCACAGAGCCTGTCTACTATCTAATCTGCAGTTTAATAGCACGGACACACCCATAATATGTGTGATCAGATAACTGAGTTCATGCACAACAGCCAAAAGAAAACGAAAAGTTACTAAAATAGAGCAGTCACATTAGATTGTCTGATTAAAATAATTATTATTGGAAAATAGTATTAGATCTCTATCAGTGATGTTAACTAGAAAATTATTTTTTTCAACAAGAATTAGTACAAATAAATGAGATACAATATAAATAAAAACTACTTAAAATTACAGAGTGAAGTTAAAACGGGCATATATAATGTGCATGACATTGCAGACCATAAATAATTTGCGCATCACCATCAGTGCTTCAAATCTTCTCTACGTTTTGTGGCAGGCAGAAAAAAAATCACACACAACTTAAGACAGCTCAGATAAATCCAAAGTAAATATGAGTTCCCACTATTTTTGACGGCAAACTTTTGACACACCGATCCCTTTCACGTACCGATAAGTCTGCGTCTAAACATCTGAGGAAAGTTTATCCAGACAGGCCAGAAACCTGGAGCGGCTGCTGAAAGTCTCGCATCATACCAACTGAAACGAATTCATTTTCCCTCGCGGCTACCTCCAGAAAAATCCACTTTTTTTTTTTTTTTTTTTTAAATGTGGAAGTCATGGACTGAGAAAGAAAAATGTTTGAATTTGACGTCGGTGTTGGATGATAATGCGCCACGGTGCTGCCTGTACCTTTACGGTAAAAAGACAAAGAATGTAATTAATCCTACTTTTAATTCTACAAATACTAAATAAATTACCAATTTAACTTTAGGAGTTCGCTTTCCTCTTGGATTAAAATTCTGCATTATCCAAATTCTCCACCCTCACTTCACCTGCTCAGGTGTGAAAACCACGAAAAGTGACATTTCTGTAAAGGAAGTTGGCAATTCACACGTGTTAAAATTTTATGAGAAAACACTGTAAACTTGAAGGCTGGGTGAATTCTTGGTGGTTTGGTAAAGAGGAGGAAACTGAGTCAGCCTGCTGTTTTAAAAGGTCAGAGAGGACGCAGATCTCCAGTTTGAGGTTAAAGCTGCTGTCAGTGTCCCTGCGCGTAATTTTAAAAAATGCAAAACGCAAAGTACTGCCTGAGTTTTCTGACGCTTACGTTTGTTTGACGCGTAAAAATACTTTAAAATGTTTACCAACAACTGAGGTTTAATCGGAAATTTGCCTGAGGATGTAGATTTCATTTCTGGGCATTCTTTGCTTTTATTTTTAGTGGAGGACAAACAATTGCTCTTGACATGACGGTCTGCAGAAGGCCTGGTTCTCATTTGTTGCCAAACGCATTTGGCTTCGGTTTCTTTTGATTACACAGAGCAGACCAAAGGCCTTTTAGTCCCAGACTTCTCCGCAGTGATCCCTGAGCAGACCTGAGCTTTGTTATGTCCGCATATTTCATATTTACTGCTGAAAATCGACATCATTCCCACCCATTTGAGAGTTCAACGTATTGGTCTCAGCCTGAGGTGCGTTCACTGACCCGTGTGTCTCTATGTTAAAAGGCCCCCTGTAGCAGCCGAAAACACTTGGACGCATTTCTATACCTCTGTGTTCATTTTATAGGTTTTATTCAACACAAGAAACGATTTAAAGAATTGTATTTTCAAGTGAAAATACAATTCGCAGCAGTGTTTACACTTACTGTTATTTAAAGTGTGTGTGTGTGTGTGTGTGTGTGTGTGTGTGTGTGTGTGTGTGTGTGTGTGTGTGTGT
>JAPTGZ010000015.1:21518795-21535259 GCA_029814645.1 Fowleria isostigma | reverse complement strand
ATGTACCTTAGAAATGAATGGAAATTTAAAAAATAAATTAGGCAGCAAATTTTCTGAAAACAAAACTTGTGTCATTCCAAAACTTTTGGCCATGACTGTATTTTCTTGTTTTATCTGAAGAGAAATTAATATGTATGCTCATTTCAACCCCTGCAAAAACAGCAAACTCAGAGGTGGCCTGAGACTTTTACACAGTGCTGTACATATATATATATAAAACTTATATTTACAGTTTTTGTCAAGTATACCTGATAAGTCTGCTTCAACACCACACAACATGATCTTAGTTACTGTCACAGATTGTAAATTCATCCATTGAAAATCCCACCTCCGGCTCAGTCCCAGGGGAGAAGTAAACTATTGACATTACTTATTGTGGTTTCTTTGATTAGTGGTGAATGTGTGCTGTGATTTGATTTATTCACCATTCCTGTTTACTGATTATTTTCACTTATCTTGAAACCATTAAATCATCTGCAATAGTTAAGTACAGCAATAAAAATCCTTTATAAATAATTCAGAAAACAATTCAAACTGCTCTCCTCTGGTCTTAATGCATTGCAGAGGCATTTGAAAAACCCATCCACCACAAATCGGATTTTCTACAACTCCATTAATAGTTAGGGTAGGTAATGATTCCAGTCCCCCAGGCTTTCTGTCTAAATTATCACTATGCAGATAAATTATTTGCAAAGCTTTTATCATAACCAAAATATGTAAAAAAAAAAAATAAAAATAAAAATGTGAGAGTGTTCTTGCTGAGGAATAACTTATTACATATGGTAAATCCCTCAATTACAGTCACGTCATACTCTGCTCTAAAGCCACACTTTCTCCACGGCCACATCTATCTGCATTCATTCTGATGAGTCAGTGGAAGTCTGTATGAAGTGGTCAGTGTTTTAATGTGATGGGTTCAACTAACAAGGTCAGCACATGGTGAAAATTCCCCTACCATCACTTTCAACACTTGTCTTACAGCAGATTCATCACACCCAGGGGTAAGAGTAAAGCCAGGTTTTACCTCAGACTCTGACGTCACCTACTGGCGAATTTATGGTATGACATCTCTTCAGAATTTGTACAAATCTTTATTTATATAATCGGTCCAAAGTACATTATCTCCCAGAACACTCACTAAAAATGGTCAAATAATTCACAAGTAAGGCCATGACACTCAAAAAATTTGGAGGCAGCATTGCAGCAGATACTAAAAACAATGGAGAGGCCTTAAAGAAGTTAAACCATAAAAAAAGGATTCAGTTGTGAAGATAAGGAAAACAAAAAGAACCATTTTTTTTTTCCAAGTCAGGAAAATTATAACATTAGACAGGGATTTTGATGTTATGAAATCTCAAGTCTCTTCGAGTTAGATTTGATCCAGGAAATTGTGTTGGACAGTATCAGAGGAGAGTGAAATGAAACAAATGTTTTGCTGTGACACTGGAGGAACTGCTGACATATTCGGTCCACATTATACAAGTAATAAAACGTCACTGTTGAAAGAAAGAGGCTCATCTCTTGCAACAGTGACTCTATAGGACACACGGAATCCTCTCATCACAATGTGTCAAATGCAAACACAAACACGAATTTAAAAAAAAAAAAAAAAAGATTTTTTTTTTTCCCTTACCTATTTACAAAGCATTATTGAACAAGACTTTGACCAGTGGAAAAACATTTTATGATTCAACAGCTGAAATTCTTCGCTGTACATTCATATAACTAATTTAAAAAACATCAAACTTCAGGTTTGCACATGTTGATGGGAGTTGTTCAGAGATGATTTGGGGATTTTTCCATTTCAGATGTCCAGTTTTTCAGTAGCTCATTCTTCAGCAGACGTAACCGTGTTGAACTGTTCTCTCCATGATGCTACAGTGGTTGACAAATAACTACACAAAATAGGCCTGATCTCCACACTCCACTTTGAAGAGAACATTTCTGTCATAATATTGGGACATAAACAGTACAAAGACATTGCATCCCTTCCATTTATATACCTCAAATAAAACGTCAGTAATTGTGTTACTGCTGTAAAAACAAATTGGACTCAAGCCCTCCTGAGAACTATCTGAAAATAATAAATACACCCTGGCCAAAGTTACGGAGCACGCTCCTGTTTGCAGAAAGTGTCTGTGTGTGTGTGTCTGTGAGAGTATGGCAGAAATTCAGTCCAGGCTGTGTGTGTGTTGGTGTTAGTATCCTTGTAGTCCATTGTAAACCTTTTGTACAGATCCCTGCTTCAGAAGATTCCGAATACCTGAAACAGAGTAATAAATGTTAACAGCAGCACATTAAAAATCTTTATACTTTCAAAAATATTAAAAACACTTAAAGAGCTGTAATTAAAGCATTTATCTACATACAGATCTCAATTCTAAATACATGACAGTTGCTTGAATCCTCTACCAATGCATCATTTTTAGGGGAAAATTATTTCATTTTTATAAAGTATTAAATTGATCTCATACATGAACATGGTCTTTGATAGCCCGATGAGAATATCTGTAATAAGTTGGTACCATCAGTTAACCCTTCGTTACTGGTGAATTGATATGTATACAACTGATAATAATTCTCTTAAAAGTAAGCTGTATACAACTACAGATATGTACAATTTAAAGGCAAAACCAGCATTAAGTGTGTTAAACTGAAGCAAAGCCACGAGAATATGAAGATGACTCATCTGATCATATCACTTTTCCACATTCGTCTCTCCACCCTCTGTTACTCTGTATGGTTTGACATTGTGTATCAATATACTTTAATCAATATGGAAACTTGTACTTTTGTTTTTTATTGCCCCTTTTATTTTGCATTACATTGTGACAACTGAGATAAGGTCACTCAGTATGCATGTTAATGCTGGGTCTGAACAGCGCCTCTGATCATGTGATTCATTCACATTCTCTTCTTGTGGAAGAGTTGTTTTGTTTATCCTTACATGTTAGACTAATGTACAGACGTCCTCCTAACCACATGCCCATCAGAAATCCAGCTTTTGATCAGATTTACTGATCTTTTGTGGGTGTAGAGATGTTTAGCTTCAAAGACATATTGTGATATAGACATCATACCGAATTGCCAGTGACTCTTTACATCTAGCTGTAATGCACTGCATTACGATTTATGTTTTTTATAATGTTAATGTACTATTGTCAGTCACACAGACATGGGTAATAAAATAATTCAAACAGTTGTAAACTGATTTTTGAAAGTATTTTCTAAATGGAAGGGACTTCAGATTTATCTGGCTGTTTACATTAATTGATTAAAAAAACATATTACAAATCATCAAGAACTGTTGAGTGTTCACATTGTTAACTTTAAATCATAATTAAATTGAAACTTGGGGCTAGTGACAATTCACACCTCTAATGTCTTTCCCATAGATCTACAGATAGGGAAAAAATTATTAGACCATCAGAAGTCATCAAAAACAATGATTATGCTATCAAGTACTGTCCTGTGTGTATCCTGTGACTAAAACAGACAGAAAAGAAAACATGGAATGTCTAAAAGCACAGTTTTTGTCAGTACAATGTCATAGCTACTGATGTAAAAACTTATACGATTTTGGTTATTATCAAGAAAACCATAGAAAATGGATAGATATCAGTTCTTAAATTAAACTGTAACGAGCCATTTCTGTTGTTATTATTATATTTGTCCAAGCAAATGTACCTTTAGTTGTACCAGGCATTAAAATGAACAACAAATTCAAGAAAAAATAGGATGGACGAATATTTTTCCATTATTGTATATGCAGATGTCACTTAAGTCATTGTTCCTACTGAAACACAAACCAGTTGAGGAATATTTATAATTAAAGTTCCGGCCATCTGTGCTAAAACCCTCTTTAAATTTTCATATCTTTTCTTCTCATCATCTTTATCTGAAATCTAAATCAGGTGGGCCTGCTGAGCCTTTGTATACAATAGAATTCCTCAAATTCGGTCCTCTAGGGTCGGTATCCTGCATGTTTTAGATATTTCCCTCTTCCAGCACACCTGGTTCAATTAATGATCAGCTCATCATCAGCTCTGCAGAAGACCGATGATGATGTAATGGCTTCCAGGTGTGAGGAAGAGAGAAATATCTAAAACATGCAGGACACTGGCCCTCAAGGACCGGGTTTCAGAACACTGGTATTCAACCACAGAACATTCCTGGAAATTAATTACTTTAACTGAACACATAGTGCACCTGTGAGGAAGGGTCTGTATTTACTAAGCTATTCAGGTTTTACTTTGACATGGAAAAATCATGTACAATACAGATGAGTGACAGATCAGTGTCCAAGCTTTGCCCAGTCTCACCATCTTTTTGCTGATCATCCAGCTGTGTCTGAGGAAACTCTACATCAAAAGTGATTATGAGGGAACCACGAATATTTATGTTGTCAAAGTTTGGCAGGCCTTCTCCTTTCTTCCACATACGTGCACCAGGCTTAGTGATCTTGTCTCTCACTATATGAACCTGGAAGTAGAAGACACACCAGCCATTCACTTCAAATCGAACTCCTACGTTCAGTCACATATTGATCTTAAAAAGGTTTGAAAGGTGATATAACTCCATAACCTTAACTTTGAACTGACCTTATGTCCATCCAAATGAACAATGTCCATCTCAAAGCCAACCAGTGCCTCCACCAATGAGATTGTGACATTTGTGTACAGGTCGTCTCCTCTGCGTTCAAATACTGGATGTCTGAAAGAAACGTATTGCCATATCACCAATACAGTTTTAATTGTTTTCAGGGTTCCTACTCTTTCCCTGAAATTGTTTTCCAGGACATTTTCAGCCACTACAGAGATAAGTCATTGTGTCATACACCAACCCATTCCCCTGCCCCCCCTCATTCTGTGGAAGTGTTCTTTTCGACAGTTGTAACTTGCATTTGCCCAGATTGTTTCCATGTTTATTACTCAGACATTTGTGCGCAGTCTATGGCTATAATTTACCTATGACAGTTAATTATGACAAATGCATCATGGAATAAGTTAAACAAACCCACAGATTACAGCGGAGAACTTCATTAAGATGTTAAACTGGAGTTAGACTGTTCAAATGGACAATCCTCAACTCAATTTTCTCTTCTTACTTTTTCTCCTGTACTTCCTCTAAAAATATTTGGATATTTTCAATAAAATCACTGAAATCTTCTTTGTTTCACCTCAGTTTGGGCACACAAGGTCACAAGGCAGGGGGAGGATCAACAATTTTCCAGGATAACTTAAAACATTTCCAGGACATTTGACCTTTTTTTCCCCTCATTTTCCATATTTTCTCCATGACTGGAAAATTGGTCAATCATTTTCCAGGTTTTCCAGGAAATGTGGGAACCCCGTTTTTTAACTAATACTTGGCAATTAAGTGATTTGTTTCATGCAATAATAGCCAGGTTTTTCTTACTTCAAGACTTTGATGCGGAAACGCAGATCTCCAGGCTCGCCATCAATGTGTGGTTCCCCTGTGTATTAAATGCAAGATCTTAAGTGCAAGGAATTTCAAAAAAAGAAATTCAGTCAATAAATTTTATATAAAGCTTCAGGTATCCTTACCTTCTCCAATGAAGGGGTATTCCATCTCATCTCTCACTCCCTGTTCAATCTCTACCTCGAGCGTTCTCTCTTCATTGACAAGTCTGTGATTAAAAAAAAAAAACAAAAAACGAAAATCATGTTATTTGCAGCAAATCTACGAATTGGATCCCGGTACTGACTTTAGGCTAGACAGGTATGATAGTGCATAAACAAAAACACACCACTCTCAACTGTAACATACTTGTATAGTTTCTCCAAATCACTGAATCAGATTTGGTATGTGATCCAACACATCAAATATAGACAAATGAACATGTATATTTTAGGACTTCCAGATGTTGATAACAAACAAAGTACTTTTGTTGACTATACAAGAAAGTAAAATGCAGGAATTCTTTAGTTGCCTATACAATGCAATATTGTTGACAAATTTTGAGAATTGCATATTGTGCAAAAAAAAAAAAATCATAGTAAGTTATTACCACTCTATTACCATTGCAAGGATTAAAAAAAAATATATATATATATATATATACTATTGTTAACCTTATTTTACTCAAGTGAAATGTCATATTCATAAAGTTAAACTTCTGAGCTCAACATCATCTTTTAAGAGTAGGGTTTAGTGTGTTTTTAATTGAAATTAACCTATTTTGAGTCTTTCAAATTTGCAACAAATAAAAGAAAAATGTTAGCAGTTACAATTCACTCAAATGTTTGCTGGGGAAAGTTGTACTGAACACACACACAGCATTTCAACAGCCAGGCAAAATTTAATACAGTTCATAGAGAAGCATATAATCTTCCATCCAATGGAGAGAGAAAAACAGTTTATAGGTCGTTTCACCCAGTACTAATCAAGTGGATGAATCAAGCACTCTTGACAACGAGTGTGAAGCCAAGGCAATCTTATTACCTAGAGTTTCCAACTTTTTTTCCTCTGAGAAGTAGTTTGGGAAAATGAGAGTGGCCAAGAGCTATGCATGTTTCATATTAGTAGTGACATTTATCTACATAACCGATCTCAAACCAGCTGAACAAGCTTCTTTTGTATGAAAATTTACAAAATGTTTGTAACAATAACATTTTAGATCACAAAATCTAGACACCATCAGCCAGAACGTCCTGTAAAATGTGTGGTCAATTGGGTCTCAGTGTTCACATTAGTGGCCAGATCATATTATCCTACATCAGTCCACATGAGAGTATGATTTTTTTTTTTTGCCTTTTCTGGCTTGGTTGTCAAACCTGGCGTGTTCTAGCCTTTTGAGTTTGCTTAAGTAGTGTTTCTCACATCCAGCCCTCGTGGCCTGGTGTCCTGCAGGTTTTACGTAGTTCCCTTCTCCAACACACCTGGTTCAGTTAATGATCAGCTCATCATCAGCTCTGCAGAAGCCTGACACCTGATAATGATGGAATGGCTTCCAGGTGTGATGGAAGAGGGAACTATCTAAACAGGCAGGACACCAGCTCCAGAGGACCACGTTTGAAAACCACTGGCTTAAAGTGGCCGTATCACTGACTTAACACATGTGACAGCAGCATAACTTGATGGATAAATAAATACAGTTTGCATCAGATGGGGCCGAGTTGTCTGTAGGTTAATTGGAAAAATGTAAACCAATTTACCATGTGACTTTCTGTTAGAGAATCTACTTATTCTCATTCTTTAAACTTTCAGTGAGTCTGAGATGTGACTATTGAACCACTGGTAGCATGTGCTGGTTGGAAACCTCAGTCTACACAATTAGAAAACTGAGATTACACTTTTTAAAAACATAGTCCCCAGTGTTTGATTTGCAACTGAAGAAATGTATACATTTGGTTGTGTATGAAACTTGGATACAAATTTCCTCTTTTTTGGGATAATAACTGTATGGCATATTCTTATAAATATATAGTGCTCAGCATAAATGAGTACACCCCCTTTGTAACATAAGATTTTAATCAATATCTCAATCAATGAACATAAGCACAGTTTCAATAAATTTGGACAAAACTGAGTTTTGTAGAACATATCCTTCACTGAGAACATGATATTTTGTATAGTGTCCCATTGAAAATGCTGATTCTCAAAGAAAACTAAAGGTTTTGTGATTGTTGGTGTGTACTCATTTATGCTGAGCACTGCAAATATGATTTATATTTTTTTGTTTAAATCAAAGTCTTTTTTTATTAAGATTTTGAAAAGTATAAATACAATTATGTTTACAAGACAAGCATTTTTTTTCTTTTTAACTCCCACCCCAAAAACATTACAAATTCCAGAGTAAAAAATGAACAAAAAAATAATAACAGCCAGAAAGTTGGAGGGAAACATACATATACACATATACTTGTACACTACACTCTATGACTGAATCTCATCCTCGTTTACAGTTTCAAAGTGAGCTAAGAAAAGTTGCCAGGCCTCAAAAAAATTTCTGAACTGACCCTTTTACAGTATAGTGACCATTTTCCAGTTAGACACATGTAGTACATGACCTCTTTCACCCAGTGACCATACACTGGTGGCTTTGGTTCCTTCAATTTTAGCAATATCATCCTTCTAGCTATGAGATACAGTAAGCTGTCATGTTGTCTTGTAGTTTAGTCAGGCTGATTTCTCTTGGGTCACTCCAAACAGGGCTTTAATGAGGTATTGTAGAATTTAGTCAAATAATCCATAATAGCTTCCTAAAAGCTATTCAATTTTGGACATGTCCAGAACATGTCTACCAGGGTAGCAGGTTCTTGTCGACATCTGTCACATGTGAGGTCAAGAGCCAGCTTAACTTTACTCTTATAGATACATTTAAAAAGATGAAAAATTTTAGAAACAATGAAAAAAAACAAAACAAAACAAAACACACACACACACACACACATACAAACATACAAACTGCAACTTCAAGAAGCACAAATGGACAAAAAAAAAATGGAATAGACTGGCTACAGACCCCGGAATGGTGGAAGGACTCAATAATGTAAATGTATTGTTCCTACCCAAGCAAGGTCTGTTTTTTTGTTGTTGTTGTTTTTGATGAGTATGTTTGCAAAATTTACTTGAATAAAAATTGAAGTGAAAATTTTTTTGAAAAACTTACTTTACATTGGGACACTCATCACACACCATCTCCTGTGTCATCTGGAAGCGACCCGGTCCAAGCTGCGTTGTCCTCATCTCCTGTCGGCAGTTGCACTTCCTTTTGCCAGGCGCTTCTTTGGCTATAGGCTTGTTACGCACCACCTTTAGCACAAAATGGTGTATAACTCACTTAGAAATTGGCTGACTTCAAAGATTTAAGAATTTCATTCTAACAGATTTGTGAGTTGTGAATTAAGAGAAAATAATTTTCCTGAGAAGTTGTTGCAGAGTAAACCTCCTCACCTCAACAAAGTTTCCAGAGTACACCTCTTCAAGTGTAACCTCCAGGTCCAGTATGATGTCATTTCCTCGAGGAATATTCCTGTCCTGTTGCTGACGGTTGCCTCCAAACATGAACCCAAAATCACCAAAGAAGCTACAAAGGGGCATTGTAAAGAATAAATAAAAACAAAGAGGATGTTGTTTTGCTGTTTTGATACAGTTCTTCCAGTGCCAGTTCCAATGAAGAGCAATGTGGGAGTATTCTGCATGTTTCAGAGTAGCAAGAATACACTTTCAGCAGGCAGATTTTGGATATTTGTGGGTGGCTCAAGGAGTGAAATAACATGCCTTTTTTTAAACGTATGTCTTTACAAGAGTCATGTAGCTGCATACACAAAAATATGCCAATGCAATTAAGATCCTCCCAGTAAACCAACCTGGAGAAGATGTCGTTGTGTGAACTGTGGTGGCCTTCTTTGAGCCCGTCCTCTCCATATGCATCATACTGTTTTCTTTTTTCTTCATCTGAGAGCACCTATAATAATATAGTACCGTGTCAGTCGTATACATTTCATACTGTCATGAAAACCAATACCATGAGCACCTATTCCTGTGCAGTGTAACTGATACAAAAATGACGAAACCAAGCTTAAGCCTATATGATTTAAGGATACATGAATTCTATCACATTTTCTTCTAACTATTCTTTGTTTTAGGAAAGTTATGTGTTATAGCTGTTATGGCACTGATTAAATCACCTGGTACTTTCAACTAAAACTGTAGGATTTAGTGAAAAAGTCATATTGCAATTATTGTAGACAATACAGTGTTATGATCAAAGTGAATTTGCAGTGTCAAAGATTCCATGTGTCTAAACACATGGAATCTTAACAGCCTTTGGGATTATAGTACTATACTTTTTGACACTGGGATTTGATTAATTGTGCAGCTCTACAATCAAATGTTCAAGAATATAATGATACCAAATGTTAATATCTATGGAACAAGCCTCATTGTTATTGCATGCAATATGCACACTTTGTACATTTCGGTTTGAGTAAAAAAAATGCCAGGATTTCGAAACATAAAACTAAAGAGTTTAAAGAGGTGACTTATGTTAAACTACACATAACAAATAGATTTAAAACTTACATTTTGAAACTGCCAAAGCAGTTTCAAACTCGAATAGAAAACTAAACAAAAGCACTGTAATGTAATATGTAATGTTACAGTACAATTGTATTTTCATTACAATGGACTGTGTGTGTGGAGCCAATATCAAATACTGAAACCTCTAGGGGATATTATATTTCAGAAGTGCCTTTTTGTATCTTTTTAAATTATTGTTAAAACTTCATTTTATTATATTTTCAGTGTATGTGTGTCTCCCGTGTGTTATCAGAATAAGAAATACTTTATTAATCCCCAGGGGCAAATTTAGTGTTACGTTGGCTCCTCACACAGGTACAGCAGTTGGAAATAAATAAGGCTAGAAATTTCCCAGAGAATCGCTTTGACTTTTAAATGAAATGGGAACATTTGATACGGAAACACCTGGAGTGCCTTAGCCCACTCCCACCCATCCACGTCTGGTTTTTCTGAATGCAAACCGTACTGCGTAACAGCCAATCAGATACAGCCACACGGTCTAGATGACCAATCACAGCGACGGTACGGTTTCCAACGACAACCAAATAGCCAGTACAAAGACTTTAGTACCAGTGCTTCAGGCGCTTCCGCACACAATTAAACATTAACAAATACAAACCTACTAAACTGTTTCCTACCAATAACATGAAACACGTATGAATTAACATACATTTTGGACGTATCTTCACATCTATCCATTTAAAAAAAAAATAAAATAAATAAATACCCACCTCATAAGCTGCCCCCAAATCTGCAAATTTATCCTGAGCTTTTGGGTCGTCTGGGTTTCTGTCCGGGTGTAACTGAAGAGCTAGTTTTCTGTAGGCCTTCTTAATGTCTCTCACCGATGCACTCTTACTCACTCCCAAGATCTTGTAGAAATCTCGCCTTCAAAAGGACATAAAAGAGGTTATGAAGCATAATGACATGTATAGCAAGAGTAAAATGTGTATCTGCTAACACTGTTGCTACGTCCACATAAGGAACAGCTTTGATAGCATTCGTATTTAACACATTATTTACAATATCTATGAAAAAGGAAGCTCAGTATCTCTGGTAGCTAGGAAGCTAACGCTAACTCGCTAGTGTTTGCCAACCAAAACATGGCCGTTAGAGTTATGTTGAGCAGCGGTCTCTGTAATATGAACGCTAGACAACAGCTCTTAACAGTGAAACACATGAAAACACATACGACCAAGTTATAACCTATGTTCTAAGTCAGTTTCAGCCCTGTCCACACATGGAGAACGGGTCTAGACCAATCACAGTGGAACATGTGTACCAGCTGGAGATGCTGTTTCACCGTTGTGAGCTACTCTGCGAGAAAAACCGACTTACCCCGCAAGCACCACTGAGACAACATAAAGAAGAACGAAGCACACATGACATAGATTCATCCCTTTGGAAGCCATAGGTCCTGAAATTCCTACTAGAAGGGCCAGGAGAATAACCGGCTTTTTGAAGGTTGGAGCCTGCTGCAAGTCAAAAGCCTTCTTCCTCCTGTCACAGAAGCTCCTCCCACTGGACGTCGACAAATCCGCCTCTGGGCTGAAACCCCGCCCACTTTTAAAGTAACACGAAAACGTCTCATTCTGCGTTTGATTGCATTACTTATTAAACTTCGATATGCGCTTGTTTGCTCCGAATCGTTTTTCATAGTTGTAAAATAGTTAAATCCAAGTAGATCCGGCTTGTTTTCAGCGTATGATCCGGACCACGGTGCTCTATTAAGCGCGCTCCCGTGAACTGCGCGCAACAGATGTCAGACCCGAGCAAAGAGGAGGGCGCCAAATAGGAAGAACGGCAGACATGTCCCCAGACTTCAGGGACAGCTCTTCAGCCATAACAACGCCAACGTAATGACTGTTCCCAGTCTCTACTTTCACTGGTGAGTCTTCAAACCTTCCCACATCGAGACGGACCGACGGGGAGGACAATGTCCGAAGGTGAGGTGTTTGTGAAGGTTTTCTTTGTGAGCCTTGCTAGCTAACGTCAGCTATATTACCGATGGGCACATTAATTCAGTCAACTCTTACAACAATTAAGTCCTCGAGTTAGTTCTCATACCCTTAAAACTAAGCCACTCTAGGGTATTTCATTGGTTTTCTATCAGGATTTTTTTGGTTTGTGTAAACTTGATAAGCTTTTTAAACTTAGTGTTGTGGTAAGTCAGGTGTTGATGGCATGAGTAGCCTAGTTCCCAGTTGTCATGGGTGCATCATCTCGTTGTTAGCTTATTGGATCTCAATTGGATCAGCCAAAGTGTGACAACTTATATATTTCTGCATGCTCGTGTGTGTAGATAAATATGTATATGTACTATACTGTACAAAAGTCCTACACCAATGTTAGGTTTGTTGTTTTAGTAAAGTTACACATGCATTTCTATTTCTGTATTAAAATATAATTTGGATATATAGGAAGCATGTGCAGCATTAAAAACAAATTTAGTGACAAATAAAACTGCCTTTGTCAACTAAAGATATAGTATTTAATGTGATCACCGTGTGCATTTAATGTTTTTACTATTTATTTCAGACAATATCACCTTTATTGGTTTAAG
This sequence comes from Fowleria isostigma, assembly GCA_029814645.1. NCBI lineage: Eukaryota > Metazoa > Chordata > Actinopteri > Kurtiformes > Apogonidae > Fowleria > Fowleria isostigma. Next base: position 21,522,649 of record JAPTGZ010000015.1, on the reverse strand, counting down.
TTTCAGTTGTTTTAGGCCAGGTTTCATTCAACACGTCAGATGTTTCTAATTGTTTGTGTTGCTTCATGTTATGGGGACAGGGGTCACACTAAATAGTGACTTTAACCTTTAGAACCCATTTAGTGCAGGTGCTGTTTGTCTTTTAAGGCTGTGCATATATTCTATGTGTTTTCTTGCATCTAAAGAAAAGAGAATCAAACATGTTCAATTTATTTCTACAAAAACTGCAAACCTAGATGTGGCCTAAGACTATGGCACAGTACTGTTTATACTTGTACATACTTAGTGCTTTTTAGAAGTTGAATTAGATAGATATTTATTTGTCCTGTACAGGAAATTTGTTTCCACTGTCCATACAACCACAAGAAAAACAGCACATTACTCACAAAAACATCTGACATATCACAATCCTACACAAATTAATTACACACCATATCTCATCCTAACAACAAAACTTCAACCACCATATACCTTCCACCGCACATATCCAACTAACACTGTAACTATACATTATGAACTATAAAACTCAACCCCCATCTCAAACCCAAACTCAGAAGCATCTGCATCTTAGGACTACTTTTGCTGCTACATCACCAATTTTTCTGCAACTACCATACAGCTAACGCAACATTGTACAAAGTCCATACCATATGTATACATGTCCTTTTATAATTTTAGATGTGTTTAACTATTTCTTACATTTTTATTATGTGTATATGTGCGTGTTTAATCCTTTTCAATCTGCATGCCTGGTGAATTGACAAATAAACCTGGCAACTTTGAAGAGAGCTGCCCTTCTGTATAGTCTTATGATTAAGATGATGAAACAATATTTACATTGTCTTGTGATTTAATGAAGTGATAAAAGTTTTGCTGTTTAAGATTGGTTGAAAGAGACTAAGCACTTTTAATATTTGATACTTGTACTTAGATATTTAAACATTAATACTTTTACTCTATCAGATCTCCAGTTTTTTCAGTAGAATCTTCCACTTGTGTCAGGGTATTTTCAAGGTTATACTTTTAATCACCTTTTATGGCACTGCTGTTTATAACTTTGTTTGAGCTCATATTTTGTCTAATTTGTGGATCCTCTTATTTTCTTAACAGAGATGGAGGCAGATAGTGTCTGCATATGGCCACGCATGGAACCCTTTTTGCTGGGTGCCCTACAGGTGAATAGAAGTAATACATTTTCACTGAATTTTTCATGGACACGTTCTCCAAATATTCTAAATTAATTCAAATATAATGGAACCACAGGTGGCACCGTCTTCCAAGCTCAGCCTTCACTACCTTCGTAAGATGGCGGTCTATGTAAGAACACGGGACGGCTGCTTCCCCATTTTGGGCTGGCCAATGTGGAGGCATATTGCCTGTGGAAAGCTACAGCTTGCTGAAGACCTTGCATGGCTCTACTTTGAAACCTTTGACCTCCTTATTGGCCACACACCTGAGGAGAGATTGGAGTGGGCAGAGTGTTTTTCCCAGTGCTCCACCAAAAGTGAGCTGGATCAACAAAGGAACAAGGTGAAAATGACAGAGGTGGAGTGACATTCAGTGATCTGTGAGGTATCGGTTTACCCATGAATGTAACACTATATCATTGTTAGATTTTTTTTTTTGCTTTGTCTGCCTCTTCTGAGGTTGTGCTACATATTTCATGGTGCTTGTTTGCAGATTCTGAACTCTAATAAATACAAAGACAGGGTTAGGATGCTGTAGTCCTGCTTTTAAATCTGGTTTGTTTCCTGTTTAAACACTAGTTATCTGTGGACACGCTGCAGTTCATCCTCTTCCTCTACATCCAACAACTGAACCGTGTGTCTCTACGTAACTCTTTGATTGGTGAAGAGTGGCCGAGTCATCGCACTCGTTCCCCCTCTCCATCAGAACGAGAAGCCAAGACCAGCTCCCAGAACAAGGTCACCCTGTTACATATTGGAGAACCATGTTACTGTGAAAAACCAATGACTAATGGCAGACTGATAATATTAATAATACATCAACAGTCATTTATACATCAAGGTCATGGTTTATTTATATAGCACATGTAAAAACAGACATAACTGCCCCAAAGTGCTGTACTGTACATGATCATGAAAAGGTTAAAATAAAAGGCAATAAATAGAATAAAACAATAGTTCATGCATTCAAATATTAAAAGAGTAAATATAAACACCAAAGGCAATAATTTAAAAATTTTGAAACTAAGATAAATAAAATTGTAGCTCCACTCATGTTAAAAGCCAGTGAGTGTAAAGTGAGTTTTAAGAAGTGATTTAAAACTCAACATACATAATATTAATACATTGTTCTTATAGAATCTGCATCATTTAATTGTGAAAATGGATTTGTATTTTTGTAATCTCATAGCCTCATAGTTAATTTTTGTTCTACTGTTTGTTTCTTGTTTGTTTCAGAACTGGGATGATCAGGCCCACCTTTCGTTTGTGCATAGCCATTTAGCTGAAATTCTGGAGCTTCTGGTCGAGCCGGGCCAGCTGTCACACTCCGGACAGGCGCTTCGAGACTGTCAGGTCTGTGGAATGGCAGCACTCCTACTTTTAACTGACAACGTGTCTACTTTGAACTTAACTTTAGAAATTACAAACATTTAAAAATGCTATGGTTTTGTTTCACAGATAAACTAGTGACTGATGTGTGACTGAAAATTTTAAAGAGAATTCTAAAAAATATTAAAAGCAGTGTTCAAAGAGTGCAGACCTCTGCCTGTTCTTCAGGACCCACAAACAAGAGGTAGAATCACAAATAACCCACGAACAAACCTCCTCCTTTTTGTCTGTGGTTGCTCATTAATGGTGTAACTGAATGTTACCATGGTGACTCACCATCGTTTGGCAGATGGTGGTTATTTTTTTAAAATTTAATTTTATTTAGACACAGGATCCCCACTTGTAAAGAAATTGTAAAACATTTTCAGGTTTGACCTCTTTTCAGGGATTTATTTTCCCTTGCCATACCCTTCCACTATATGAAAATTGGTTGTTTTTTTACATAATCCTGCCAACAGACTGACAGACGGAGAGCCAGGCAGATAAACAGGAATGATTACACAACATCCTTGGCCAGAGGTAAAATGTTCTGAGGCTTTATTGCTCATTTTAGTCTTGTGTTTTGTCAGATCTCTGTGGAGGCTGTGTGCAGTCTAGGCCTGCTCTTGGAGGGCTCCGTTTGCCACAGAGCTGTTCAACCTGTTCACAAGTTGCTGACCAAAAGTTCACTTCAGACGCAAGCTGGTTACTCCACACTCACACGCTCCTTCCCTCTGCACAAGCTCTTGTCTTGTCTCCAAAGCAACCTTACACTCAACCCTTTTGGAATAACTGCATGTCTTCGTGCTGGCAAGAAACTAGCCTGGGCCCAACAAGGTATCTACAATTGTTTGGAGAGAGGTTTCATTTTATTTTTATCCACTCTGTTAAGTAATAGAGACAACAAAACATAAGTTAATGACACAAGAAACATTTTTTTTTAACACCTCTGATATAGTTACAGTCTAGGGCTGCACAATATTAGAAAAACCTGACATTGCGATTCGTTTTAACCCTGCAATACATACACTCACCGGCCACTTTATTAGGTACACCTTGCTAGTACTGGGTTGGACCCCCCTTTAGCCTTCAGAACTGCCTTAATCTTTCATGGCATAGATTCAACAAGGTACTGGAAACATTCCTCAGAGAGTTTGGTCCATATTGACATGACAGCATCATGCAGTTGCTGCAGATTTGTCGGCTGCACATCCATGATGCAAATCTCCCGTTCCACCACATCCCAAAGGTGCTCTATTGGATTGAGATCTGGTGACTGTGGAGGCCATTTGAGTACAG
>JAPTGZ010000015.1:21503677-21518695 GCA_029814645.1 Fowleria isostigma | reverse complement strand
TTGAACTGCAGCAGATCGTCTTGACCATGTCTACATGCCTAAATGCATTGAGTTGCTGCCATGTGATTGGCTGATTTAAAATTTGCGTTAACGAGCAGTTGGACAGGTGTGCCTAATAAAGTGGCCGTGAGTGTATATTGCGATATGAAAAAATACTCAGGAGGATATAATAGCTGTGTGATGCTGATGTAAATGGTCCAACAAATTAGTTGTGTCACCTTTTATTTGTGGAAACAGGTGCTCTAAGACACTGTCAACACATAACACGTGTCAATATCATCCTTCTTTGCTTTTATTTTTAGTACCAAGTCTCCGTTTTCTTTGATTTAAAAAAATTTTTTTTTTTAAAGTCTTGTTTGTTGCTCATTTTTCTATGTTATTACCAGTGACTCACCCCATGTCTGCTTCAGCAAACTGATTAAGAGTGATTGTGATTGGTGGCTTGCTGAGTGCAGTGTGTGTCAGGTTAAAACCCAGGTTTAAATTGGGTGAGAACACATTGAGTTCATTTTCCTCCTACATTGCAGGACCTGCGATGTGACTATTGCGCACATGTACATCGCGATGACAATGCTTAAACGATATACTGTGCAGCTCTATTACAGTCACAAGTTCAATGAATATAATGATGTCAGATACATTATGTTCTTCAAACAAAATACATTGTCATTGTAGGGGCCATATGTTGTTTCACGGGTGTATTATTTTTCTTTGATTTGTTTAGTCTGGTTGCCACGGTGATGTGTAAAGTTTGGGTCACATGGGTACTTAGGATGACAACCAGAGGTGATATAGGTAGCTGATTCACCTGCAGTGGGTGGAGAGAGGCGAGTTTAGGTAGGCGTAATTTTTGTTGATGGCGCTTTTTGTTTACGGTAGTTTGATTTCTTTGTTGCACATTCACAGACAGTGCACAGGTCCATCATCGTGCGTGTGTAACAGAAAGTCACTGTACTAGCCATTTTGTTTCTTTCTATTAAACAAGTAAAACTTTCCTGGACTTGGCATGTTTCTAAGGAAGGCTGCTGCATGTCACACAAATATACAGGACCTATTCTCGACCTGATCAAACTGGAAAGTCGCAATGGTCATGTTGGGGATGGGAAATATTTAATGATTTTTATTTTTTTTTGCTAGATTACATGAAAAATGAATTTATTAAAACAAATGTAGATGAAATACACTCAGGGCTGTCCAGAAATGGGTATAATTTTAGGTGCCTTCATGACCTACATAGGGGTCCACAGCAAAAGGAAAGTAAACTTGATTGTCAAAATGTGTTTGAAATGTTCTGTTCCAGGCTTCAACACCTGTTTCTTTCTCTTTGTTCTAGTGGAAGGAGCAATGAAACGAGCTAAAATTGCACGGAATACCCACACAGCTCCACCGGGAAGTAAGATGGTGTTAATGTCCCAGGTCTTCAAACAGACTCTCGCTAAAACCTCCGAGAGGTTGATGGGTACCAACATCAAAATACACAGATGCTCTGATGCCTTCATATACCTACTCTCACCTCTCAGGTTAGGATATGTTCCATTTCTTTGCCTCTGTCTATGGGCCTCCTCAATGTATCCAAAGTTAGGGCTAAGTCTGGTGAAGGAGCATTTAGTCATTATGGTGATGTCCTATGGGACAACCTACAGCTGAGAGCTGTAGACACGTTGAGCTCTAAAGAGTGACTGAAAAACACAATTTTTATTTGTGCCTTCAACTCCTAGATTAGTCTATTTTTGCACTTTTGGGTATGTTGTAAGTGGTATTGTATATTTGTATTCTGTGTGTGTGTGGGGGGAATTGTTCACATTTTTATTGCTTTTTCTGTTTATTTTTTTTACCTTGCATAAAGCACATTAAGTTTGCATTTGTATGAAATGTACTATATAAATAAAGTTGAATTGAATTTGCTTCCTAAATTTTGGAACCAACCTCATCTGTCATTTTTGATGTTGTCTTTCAGATCAGTTAGTGTGGACAAATGTCGGGACAGTACAGTGGTTCTGGGTCCTGTTGAGACGAGTGTCCATATCCATAGCTGCCACAATGTGCGAGTGGTGTGTGTTGCAGGCAGGATTGCCATCGGAGGCTCATCTCACTGCACAATCCACGCTTTGACGCCAACACAACCTTTGCTTCTTCCTGGAAACACAAACATTACCCTTGGACCGTACCATACTTACTACCCATCCCTTGAGGACCATATGGCCAGTGTGGGCCTGGCTGTAGTCCCCAACGCCTGGGACCATCCTTTGCTTTTGGGGACAGAGGGCCTCATGAACACGTCACACAATACACCGTCCAACCCAGACTTGGCTTGTTACCGCCTGCTGTCTCCAGCGGAGTTTCACACACTCGTCGTGCCCTTCCAGATGGAGGGGGACACTTGTGAGATTCCAGGAGGATTGCCACCTTCATACCAGGCAGCAGTTGATGAAAAGCAGAAGAGGATACACAACTGGCAGAAAACTGTGATGGAAGCCCGACTAAACAAGTGAGTGACCAACCAGGTGTAATTCACACCCCATAATTATCTGTCAAACTCCTGACAAGTTTGGTTCATTGAATGTTTATATCCTACTCGGTGTGCTGTTTTTAATCAGTGGAAAGGCATAATGGAAAAGTCATTTTATAAATCAATAAGAATGTGAGTTGGCCACTCACGGGTGAGATATTATGGGATTTGTTGGTGACATTGGTGTCAGGATAGTTGTACACTGTCCCTGACCTTGACAGTACATGGAAAATGACAGGGGATGATACAGAGGAGTGGTGAGCCTGTTAGACTCTTAATTAACACGTTTTCTTCTCATTTGTCACCTGTCTGTAAGTTAAATGTTGTCTGTGTTACAGTGCTTTAACAATACAAGGTCCAGCTCCTCCCCAATGAGTAATTTCTCATTATGTTTTCTCTTCAGGGAACAGAGGCGTCAGTTCCAGCAGCTTGTGGAAATTAAGTTTCATGAGTGGCTCTTGGAAACGGGTCACAGGCAAGAACTTGACAGTCTCATCCCACCTACCATAGCTACTTTAAAGGCCACTAATACAACAGACTCACCCCAAGACAATGATACCAAACATATTAAAGATGGAAGGGCAGTGGGACGGTCGACTGTGGCTTGTTGAACTGTTGATATTTTCTTGTTGGCAGCTTACACAGCAGGATATATGTACCTTTTTAATTAAAAATACAAACCTAGTATAACAGTCAGCAGAGACCCCATTGGTACGTTCATAAATATTTGTTCATGGTTATTCATGTCTACTTCATACAAATTTGGAACCATTCATTAAGGTTTGCTGTTGGTGAACCTTATACTGACCCACTGTTTTGCTGCTCCTTCCTCTGAACCAGCTCCAGCTTAAACATTTGAAAGCAAAGTAGGGAGTAGACTGGCATGTTGCAGAGCAACATCGCAGGCAGCGGTGGTGCAGACAGTACAAAAAAATGGGTGTAGCATCTTTGAAGACATTGTGAACAAACTAAAACTTTCTATGACACTTACAGGAGCTAAAAATGTCCATCTCAGGAAAAGGATCAATGTGATGCTCATTACTGGCATCGAAATAAAAGATATCAAACAAAAAAAAAAAAGAATATATTTTCCGGGCAAAATATTTTTAAAATATCTTTAAGGGACGTACTAGAGGCTGTGGCTAAATATATACACCCCTGGAGAATCTGCTCATTAAAAATATTTCTAATAATAGGATATGACACATGAATTTAATGAATGAATGGATGTAGATGTTTTACTTGGGGGTATTTAAGACAAGGTAGTGCACCTTAGTTCAGGTCTTAGTAATGTAGTGTATGTTACATCATAGTAGATATTAAAAATAATAATCAGGTTTTCCATCACAGGGAAAATAATCTATTTTTGTAGGTACAAGGCAAAGCTGACTTACTTTAAGCTTGTGTGTGTCAGCTGTCAGTAACAGAGCTAAGAACTGTAGTTACACTGCTGTGGGCTGGGTCTTTCTGAAATGTACTGCACTTCATCCTAATGTCTGCGTCAACAGCAGTGTGGCCAAAAGTACAACATTCTCAGAAGTGCTTAAGAGGTTTTTTCCCTTTGATATAATGTGCACTTATTAAATGTATGACATGTACAACTGAAACAAAATTGAATCTTTTGGTCAGTTTGCAGAATTGTTGCCAAGTAAGTGGTGATGTTTAGTGCAGTTTTGTTTTAATTTTCTATTTAACAGTTGTGATATGTTTTTCACTTTTAAGTCACACTCACCTCCTGAACCGTTGATGCACTTAATATCTCTAAATGTACACTGGAGCAATAATTATCTGCTTCCACACTTTCCATTTACCACTGAATGTTCAAAGTTGAAGTTTCACAGTATACTATGCACTTCACACATGCTGCAGCATTTTAGCTGTAGAAAATGGGCTTATTTGAACTACATTCTGGCAAAATGTTACAATAAACAATATAGTACTGTAAGGTTTTCAATGTAAATGTCACTGTCATGTCTCTTCCACTGAAGTTGTATGGGATTAAACTGTAGAAAGGCTTACTGATGCTATGCAGTTACTACACAAACATCAAAAAATAAAGGGTTTGACTAAAATTAAAGGCCCTATTTGACTTTTTTTTTTTTTTTAAATGTTTTGATTCTTTCTTTGCCTCAGGACACAGCATCGAGTCTTGAATTGAGTGATGAGTAATAAGGATGTGAACTTCGGTTGAATCTTCAGTTATTGCTGACGGTGTTGTTATGCAACACTGGCAGTTCTAGAATAACAAGAGGTGTTGCAAGTGTAATGTCCACTACACTGCTCTGTATTGCACTGGCATGCTTAATGCACCCCATTCTGTTTTAAAGTTAACAACTTTACTGGAGAACACTTAATAGTTAAAAGAATAAACTTAATTCACACGAGCAGATTTAAGATCCTTTAACTTCACAGTTGTGCTCATAAGTTTACATACTGTGACAGAATATGCATGGGACAGTCTTTGATGTTCCAACTTGACAACGACCCAAAACACAAGGTCAAGATCACCTGTCATTGACTACAGCAGAAAAAAGTGAAGGTTCTGGAGTGTCCACCTCAGTCTTCTGACCTCAGTATCATTGATCCACTTTGGGGAGGTCTTAAACATCCAGTTCATGCAAGAAAACCCAAAATCCTAAAGGAACTGAAGGTGTTTTGTCAAGAAGAATGGGCAGCTTTACCATCTGAGAAAATAAAGGGCCTCATCCACAACAACAACAAAAGACTTGAAGCTGTCATTGATGTTAAAGGGGCCGGAGCCAATACGGAGGATTAAGAACTAGGATAATTAACCTTTGGATCAGGATAATTTGGATAGTTTCTGTTGTCAGTATGATTTAAATAGAGCAAACACATTTGTTTGATTATAAATGGCTTCACCCAACCACTAACCACGAGTGAAAGAAGTTTTTCATCTATATTCTCTGAAAAATGGCTGAAAAAACATCAAATTCTGCTAGGGTATGTAAACTTATGAGCATGACTATGGTAGAAATGGTGCATTTTTAATATACTGTGTGTGTATATGGCTGCTACCTTGGCCAGGTCTGCCTTGCAAATAGTCCAAGTGACTTCCTAGTTGAATTATTAAAATACACATAAATAAATACAAAAATAAAATTAACCAGGTAAAAATTTCAGTTGAAGTGGTTTAAATAATAGTTTCATTACTATCACTGCTGGAACTGCAAACCATAAGGCAGAAATAAGTCATGAGTTGGCAGAGCCTAACCAGGTGGGGACAAAGTGGTGGAGCTGGCATGTGTAACATGGTGCGAGAGTGAAAGCGGGGGCTGAGCGCTATGTCCAGCCAGTACAGATGTGGGGTCAGTGGACGTTTCCCATGCCCAGCCATTATGCCATAATCCTTTCTCGCTTTTCTGGAAAAACTGAATAGCACTAGAATCACTGACTCAATTTTTGGATCTCATTTTCATGACAAAGCGATTGTTCCCCTTTTGCCTACACTGATACTGTTTATAAATGTGGGACAGCATGAATATATAAAAGGGACTGGAGAGAGGCCTGAGCAACATCGAGACCTCAGGGGATCCACCACTTACCATCAACTAGACTATCCCACATTACATACAAGATGGGCAGGGTGAGTGATACAAACTAGGACTGACACCAATGTTGGTAGCCTCAGGTAACAGGGTTCATGAAGAAAGGTGAGGTTTTAAGTGGTGATCAGTTCAGCGACAACAACTTTTGCTTAACATTAATTACGATAAAGTGAGTTTTTGGTTGCCCTGACCATTTGTCTACAATGATATGTTGAGAATTTAATATGATGGACATTAAACTACACCATCAACTGGAGTCCATCATTGTAAAATAATCTGCCTGATCGTTTTAGGAGATATTTAAAACTAGTGTGTGATGTTCACCAGATTGTCTTCTACGAGGACAAGAACTTCCAGGGACGTCGCTATGAGTGTGACAGCGATTGCTCAGATTTCCACACTTATCTAAGCCGCTGCAACTCTATCCGGGTGGAGAGTGGAGCTTGGGTGGTGTATGAGAGACCCAACTACATGGGCTACCAGTATGTACTGACGAGGGGGGAGTACTCGGACTATCAGCGGTGGATGGGCCTCAATGACCGCATCAGCTCCTGCAAGATTATCCACTTCGTAAGTCAACCAACTCGTGATTAGATGTAATCTGCAACAGCTGAGATCTGTCTGGCAGTTTAAACTCTTTTAGTCATTGTGCTGAATGATGTGTCATGTGTTTTGATCTTCAGATTAACCATGACCTCTGCAATGTAAACAGTCTTCATGCCTTTAGAAGTCAGAAAGCGGAGGTTCATGTGTGGGGGATGATGGGGAAATTATGGAAATGTTATGGTGTTGATGCTCCTATTTGCTCACCAGGCTTTGTCACTGGTGACAAATTCCTGGATCGATCTATTTGCGTGATCTGGCTTTGATCGAGCTAACAGTCAGCTGACCTATAGCCTCAGGACAGCTTCATGGTCAACGCATTCATACAAAAAAATCAATCTAGCAAGTCGTATTTGCATGCACCCAGTTTTGTACTATTTATACATGCTTGGAATAGTAAGCAGACTGCAAACAATGGGAGCAGTTGTTCAATAACAGACACATATCTAAACGATGTCGTAGCTCATGCCAGTGGAATAAGAGAAAAATCTGCACACAAGTGTAATGTGTCAGACTTGAGCAACTAAACTTAAGTTACTGTTACTCCTTGAAGGAGCACAGGCCACTGATGTTATTTCTCCACCTATTCTAGGGTGGGGTTTTATCATTCAGTGTTTCTGTAATCAAAGTTTTTTGACCTCTAAGCGGGGAATTGGCTGACCTCAGAGGTAGCAAAAGTACTCACATTTTGATCTTAAGTAGAAGTATGGCTACTTGTGTGAAAAATACTGATAAAAGTAGATGTACTGATTCAACTCCTTAAGTATAAAAGTACAACTTCTAAACTGTAATAAAGTACAAAAGTAAAAGTGCATTTTTTGCCATTAATGAAACAACACTCAATTAACCAGACAAAATCATCAGTTTCTGTTTTCTAATTCCACAGTGAATGGTACTGACCCTGTCCACAGCCTGTTCTCCTTTCTATTCTGAGAATGTAAGGAGTATCAAGTACAGATATTTATACAAAAATATATGGAGTAAAAGTCAAAAGTTGCCAGAAAAATAAATATTCAAGTACAGATACCTAAAAAAATTCACTTGAGTACAGTAACAAAGTACTTATACTTCATTTCTTCCCACCACTGGCCTACCTAGATGTTGCTTTTTCAGTTGGGGTGGGGGGTGCCCCTTTAGTCTTCTCCCTCCTGGGCCACAAGGCAGTGGCTGAACCATTCTTTGTCCTTCCCTCCCCCGAGACCAGTTTGCCAACGGAGACCCTACTAGCAGCACGATGTTCAGCTCTCAAGTTCATAGGGACACGTAAACCTCCTGACCACGATAAGGTGATGGTTCGAAGAGAGGAGACTTCAGAGAACTCTCTAGAAAAGAAATAAACTTTAACACAGGATCTACCCTGGTCTGCAGGTTTTTCTCTTGATCTACTTTTGCTACGCTATTATCCTACACCCAGGAACATTATTCACCACCCATGGGTGTGCATGTCTTGCTACTTGGCCATCATTTGCACAAAGGCTGCATCATGATATGTGGACTGTGAAAGCATAGTCAAAATATTTGTTACTGAATACAAATGTGATCTCCTCATACATCCCTTAACCTTATTCTTTTACTCATATATCCTCCTCATTTTTAACATCCTTGTCTTCTAGACCAGTGGGACCCAGTACAAAATGCAGCTGTATGAGAAGGCAAACTTTGGCGGACAGGTGTTCGAGGCCACGGAGGATTGTCCCTCACTTCTAGAGAAACTTCGCTGGAGGGAGGTCAACTCATGTAAAGTCTTTGATGGTTGGTGGGTGTTCTATGAGCACCCCGATTACCATGGACGCCAGTACTTCCTAGAGAAGGGAGAATACCGAAAGCCAGGCGACTGGGGTGCCATCACTCCCGCAATCCAGTCCTTTCGACGCTTCACTGAGTGACTGAACCTTCATCCAGATGAATAAAAAAGACCTTCAATAATCTATTATGAGTCAATATTTAATAACAAATTTCCCTCCCTTTGTTTGAACTGAGGTCTCACAAATAAAAACCTGTCCAATAAGCAAATATTTCTTGGTGTCAATATGTTTAGAATCGCAATCTTTTTGCATATCTGGTCATCCATAATACAGGAATCAACAACAGCGATTGTCTCAACTTGTATTTATATAAAATGTCTCAAACACGTCCGGTTTAGTCCATCTTCTATGACGTCTGAGGATTCAAATGCAGAGCAGGTTTCAGATCCACAAAGACAGGCTGAGGGTTGAAGTGAGTGCCAAAAGAGAAACAGTTTCCTCCCCCGCCTATCAGGAGCACCTCAGCTTCTTCTGGGTCCAGAAGCTCAGAGCAGAATGAGTGGAGCATCAGAGGCCAAGGCACGAATGTCTAGCGAGGACAAAACACAAAACAATTTACAACTTTTATTGATGATTACTTGACCAGCCAAAATGTAGTGTTAATAAATACCTTTATATACAAGACTTTATGCAGGGCTCCTACATGTTTATCCAAGTTAAATTTAATACTTAGGACAGAAGTTAATGCCCATTTTAGGGTCATACTGGCAAAAATTTGTGACTCTTAGAATTAAGGAAAATGTATTTATTTACTCCAATGCCTTGATTCCCATTGTTGTAAGTCATTTCTCACCAGGGGTTGCAAAGTTAGCAATAACTGGTTTGTAATTTCAATATAAATTGTTGGGTTGGAATGGGTGGAACTGAGTGGAATAACATTATTTTTTTGTAGCTTGAATATTGAAGAGACACATTTAAACACATTTATGGCCGTTTATGGTGAAGTTACTTCAGACCTACCATATCAAATTTAATACCTTTTGAAGACTTTTTTAATGTATTATATGCAGATTTGTAAATTCAAGACTTTTTAACACCCTGTGGAAACCCTGTTATGGCATTAATAGGCTTTTACTCCATGAAGTAAACAATCCTATACACCAACTTTAAGACATAAATATGTACTGGGTTTGTTAAACCACAAAATTTCTTTAGTAAACACGAAGTAAAATTGAATCACATGCTGAGTATATAAAATTTGTTTTCAAAATTGTGAAAAAGTAAAGCTCTCTTCTCTGAAATGTTCAAAGGCATGTCTGATTAAGGTGCATGATCATGTGAAAAATATGAGGGTACTGTCATATGTAAAATACCACAATGACCCAAAAATAGATTCTCTGTCTCTGAGCTTTATTTGGAATTCTACAGAGATACACATTTAATCACCACAGTGAAAATCCCATTTGGAGTTGCATACGGAAGACTTGGTGGGCACAAAGGGGTACCCTTAGATCAACTTTGTTTCTTCATTCTTCAACAGAATTGTTATTTTTTCCTATTTATCTAAATTTAAAGTATATATTGCTGAGCAGTTAGAGTTTGAAGAGAGATCTTACTCCACAAGCCTCGTGTGCATCAATAAGCTACAATTTCTGGTCCAAAAAAAAATGTGCACAGTCTACGATTCAGTAATACATCATTCACATGTATCTCATACATAATGTGTTTAAAAACAAATCACTGACTCTCTTTTACATGGGCTTCAAATAGTTTCTATGAAGCTGTGTACTACTGTATATTTAATATATACTGACCGTGTCCAGTGTGAACTCCATACTGCTGCGTGTGGTGAGGTTGATCACCACAACACCAGGTACACCATCTGGATGCAGCCACACTCCCCCACACACAATTAGCTTTTCACCAATCACATGGGCTGAATGGGAGTATCTACAAGACAGCACATTCTATCAAGTCTCACTGCTTTCATGGATGGTAAGTAAAGAACTAAAAACTGGGTGTGAGTGGATCTGAGTACCAACAAACCTGGGAACTGGAGGAGGATGCACATCTATTCTTTCCCAACAGAAGCCACTCTCAGCTGGTCTCAACACTACTGTGTCCCCCAGTGGTACTCCTTTTCTGTCCAGACCTCCAAACATCACCACTCCTCCCTGGTATGAGCATGCTGAGTGGGAAAGACGGGCCTCTGGTGCTGCACCCTCTACTGGGACCTGTAAATAATGCACACAGACGGTGTGTTTACAAGAGAGACGAGGCCAGATATCATAAGACTTAAGTGCTATCAGTGTGCATGATTCTATTTGTAGAAATGTGAAGGAGATCAGCAAACCTTGGTCCAATGATTTTGATCTAGAGACAGGAATGTGCCATCACCAAGGATTCTCTCTGATTCATTCTTTCCACCAAAAACAAATAGAAAATCTTTGTCTGTAGAAAAAAATACAAGAGCATTAGTGTATCATGAGTTGAAATATTAAATAAGAAAAGATTAATGGACGCATGTTTCTCTACTTGGTTATAGTTGCTTTGTTAGTTTACTATTCTGCAAGAGTATTCAGATACTTGGTATTACATCTCACCTTTGTGTCTGATCACAGTAGCACTGTGCCTCCATCTTGGTGGGGGTGAATCACCTGTACAGACGACCTGCTCCACACAGAGTTTTACCATGTCTGAGCCCTTGAGATGAGTATGTGTACTGCAGGGATCAAAGGTCACTTTGAAAAGGCTGTTGACCGGGTTAAGGGGAGAGGAACGACCTCCAAATACCATCACACCTCCGCCTGGAAGTGAGGTTCCAGTGTGGTATAACCGAACACCTGTAGGACAGCATCTCATCAAACCGTTGTTGTCAAGAAAAACTTTGGCTGATACAGTGTTATTTTTTAAATCTAAGATTAAACAACCACCTTACTTGTAATTAAAGCATAATCCCTCTGAGCCAAGAATAAAAGAAAAGCTTCGATTGAAAGAAAATATGAAGCAAGCTCACCCAGATCTTCAGAGGGTTCCACACTGACAGATTTCCAACCATCCTGGCTCCTACGGAGGACACGAGTTAATACTCCCCTGCCTCCTTTGCTGGCGCCTCCGGTTAGAAGGACACACTCTGGGCTCATCAAGGTGGAAGCCATTCCCAGCCCCTCCATACTCACTGGTATGGTCCGCACACTCAGGTCTACAGGGCCTAATGATGGGCTGATGGATGGCAACGGAGATACTGTCAACAAAATCAAAATTATGTCAAAACCTCATTTAGAAAACATTTCGGTGTGATTTAATATTTAAAAATATAATATAAGGTCCAACCTGTGGGATATGAGAGTAAAGCTTGTGCTGTTAAAGAGCCTCGAGATGCAGAGAGTATGAAATAATGAGAACATTTCTGGTGCCACTCCTGTGAGTTCACAAACACAGAGACTTAAGAATAATATTATTGGAATAGATTTGCATCATTTCACTTACACAATTAAAAAAATAAAATAACAGTAATAATACATTTATTTGTGATGCACTTTACATTTGATACCAAATACCAAAGTGCACAATAAAAACAAACAGTATATGATAAAAACAACACGTTGACTGTTGATCTTGTCAACAGATAAAAATGAACAAGTACAGTCAATACATAAAAATCAATTAGAAAAAGATTTTCTAAATAGGAAGGGTTTTTGGTCCTTTTTTTTTTTTTTTTTTAAAGAAAAGAGCTATCATTCCTAAAATTAGATGATAAAATTTCAGTTGAAAACCTGACCTCGTATTCATCAAATGGCTCCAGACTCTCCACTCTGCTCCTCTCTTCTTCAGGGACCAGCCCCAGATAGAAATCATTCATGTCCAGACAGACACACTGCTCCCAGCCCTGAAGATGAAACACATGTTCAGGAGTCTGCCTGAGGGTTACATCTGTAAAAATGTAAATCTAAAGTATCATGTAATTCCCACCAAATGTACTGAATCTACAATACAGACAAATATGTGGTACTGTGAAAATACTGGCCTTATCCAGGAACCTTTGTCTTTGTGCAACAGTATCTGGGTACTGATGAAGGGCGTGCAGCGTTGAATTCAGTTTCTTAAAATGATCTTGCATGATCCGACCAAAAGGATCACAGGGATGGATTTGTTCGTACATTAAAAAAAGCGACTGAGGTAGGAACTTTGCTGTCCAACTAATAACAGCATCTGACCTGGAAGACACAATGTGAGCAAACATTCCATTTTAGTTTATCCATGACAATACTTGTAATGAAAATCTTAAAGATACAGTAACATCATAGTTAATGACTTAGATGAAAAGTTGAAAATACATGATTACAGAGTGTTATTTTAGATTTTATGTGACTACAGTCCTTACCGTTGAGTTTCCATGTAGGTAAGCACCACTTCTGAAAGAATTAGTGTAGGGGAAGTATGGTCCAGCCCTGCTGCATCCAGAGCTTTTTCGACCTGGGGCTCCTCTCTAACATCCACACCTAATAGTCGGTACTGGGAACTCCATATATTCACAGGGCCTGTAGACACACAATCAGAGATGTGCTTCTTACTGCCACATAGCCTACGTAAAAAACACAGAGATTTCTTTGGATCTTATTGAAAGTGTGTCTTTTGGATGGAAATGACTAACCTGTAGGAGAGGGTAAACTGGAGTCTAACATTTTCCTCAAGGTGACATTGGAAGTAATCAAGGCAGCCTTGCGCCGAGTAACATCTGAGAAGTCTACCTCAAACACTACAGCCCCGTTGAGGGCCTCATCTGCATGTAGTTTAAAATATAAGGAGTCAAAGCCTGCACCCAATGACAAAATCTAGATTTGGGGGAAAGAGAATGACAGAGAAAGCCAGACAAAGAAAGGATATAATGAATGACATATACAGCCTTTTGGAATCAAACGAAAGCTTAAATAGTGTTAAAAAATATGCATTAATTTACTTGTCTCTTGGGGCAGTCTTTAGTTATCTGCAGAAACCTCGCCACACAGTGGTCCACAGCTCTGCAGCGCACATAGTAGCCCCTGGAACAAAAGTAGATTGAGTCAACAGGTCAGAAAAAATTACTAAGTAAAGGTTGAGATACTCAAGCAAATCATGACTAATTGAATTGAATCGAATCGAATCACAGACTTCTATACAGAACTGTCTCGACTAACCTGTTTATGAGTGGGGCTCTCCTTGCCACTTTGCACACAAAGTGCTGGAGGTAAACATCCTCAAAGTAGCCTTGTGCTGCAGCAGACACCTTGCTCACCACACTGCTGTCATTGGTTCCTTGAACCTAACCCATAGAACAAAAACAACAAAAAACAGCCATCAAAACTGTTAGAATTATGAAATAGTGTCAGTTAGACATGGTGGACAAAAATACTCAACTACAAGTAAAATAATCTATTCAAACTGACTTGAGTGAAAGTTTATCATCAAACTCAAAACCCCTGTCAGAGTTTTACTAATATATGATATTCCGTTTATTTATTTATCAGGAACAATGCAGTAAAACATGGACATGGAAATATAAAACACTGATCTTATGCACAAGGAGCATATAGGATTTAGCTATATAAACACTGAGTTTACATTAATGTATTGTCATGTATATCACATTCAAAATTTGCTTTATATGGTTTCACGGTTGGCAAATTTAATCTACAGCAATGCATCATATTCTATCAGTTCCTCTTATACAGTCCTTATAAGAACGAAATATCTCTAAAAAGTTTACTTTTCACATGCTCACAAACCCTATTTTCTGCTTTGTGATACTGACTCATTCCATCTCATTCAGGAAGATGTCAATGTGTAAATTTTGCTGAAGGAGCAGAATTTTCTCCATCTATAAAGAAAGGCTTTGTCTTTCTAATTATCAAAAACAAATCAACACCTTTGGGGAGACTTGGTTTTCACTGCACTGGAAGTACATGAAAATTATAATCTGAAAAGTAAAGTTGTCAGACAAGTGGACTGAAGTAAAAATGTATAATATCTAGAGATATATTAGAGTATAGTATAAAATTGCATAAAACTGATTAAGCAGTGACAACCCAAGCTGAGATTGCTTACACATTCCACAGCTGTCACCAAGTAGTTACATAGTTACAGCTATCACACATAAGTCTATAAAACGAGCAGTACCTTGATAAGTGTATATATTTTATTTATGTTAGTGTAAATGTCTTCTTTGGATCACCACCAGGGAAAAAAAACCTTAAACTTACCGCTGTGTCTCTTCCTTGCTTCTGCTTCTTTTTGTTTGTCGATGGCATAATGTCAACAATTTGACACACCTAAACACACAGGTTCATCTTTATAGTATTACATCTATGCTAAGTATATTATCTGAACACTGTACCAAGTATTTAATGTTATGGATATATATTTATACAGTGTCAAAGCACCATGAGTTGTCGCATCAGTATTCAAACAATCCTTCGTGTGGTAAAAGGGTTCCGGGTATATGTATGTCGTTTAGCTATTGCGCCGCCTGTGGTCTGGAGGCCACACACACACACACACACACACACACACACACACACACACACACACACACACACACACACACACACACACACAC
>JAPTGZ010000015.1:21296121-21308661 GCA_029814645.1 Fowleria isostigma | reverse complement strand
CAGACAGACAGACAGACAGACAGACAGACAGACAGACATCTATTTGTTTATTTATTTATCTTCTATGTATGTTTTATGTCAGTTTGCTTACCTCTTGTATACTTTGTTTTAAAAAAAAAATTAAATCTTAAGTATGGCAGTTAGTGTTTTTTTTGTGTGATGCACGAAACAATAAATATAACAATATAACATTAATCTGTTTGTCAAATTTTTATTTTCTGAAATCTAATTTTCTGTCTTCTGATGTGCTATATTTTTTCAATAAAAATTGTATTTTTAAAATACATTTAATTTAAATAAAAGAAATAAAAGTCAAAATTTAACTTCAGCCTTCTCTCAGTGGCAGTATCCAAGATGTGACTTTTCCAGACAACAATAGACCTAATACATACATACATATATATATTATGGATTTTTTTGTACAAAAATCACATAGGAAAATCCCATGTGTTTCTGATATGTCAGAAGAACTGTTGACACAGTGCTGATATTCTTTTGTTCTCTTATCATAAACCTCTTATTAAACCACTTGCACGTCCACTAGTTTGATAAATTAAAGCCTGTGTGTGTCAGTGTGAATGAAAATGTAGGCTTGTTGTTTATTTGTATGTTTTAGACCTAAAGAATGATGTGCCTGTGACGTGTGTGTGTTGTATGAATGTACGTACGTGACAGAGAGAATAAAAGAGAAACAGTAGCAGACATCTTTAAAACCTTCTGAACCTTGAGCTTTGAAGGGTAAAAATCAGTATGTATGAGCTTCTCTTGCTTTTTCCCCTTCTTCAAGGTCTCTTAAGAAGAAGAAAATCCCACTGGGTTTTCTTTTTCTCTTGTTTAACTCCAGCACCTGCCTCCTCCTCCTCCTCCTGGTCTGTGTTTGGGCTGTAGTAGCCAACTGGGTTTCCAGGTCTGTGTGTCTTCCAGCCCCATTAATATAACAGCAACTATTGACACTGGGACTTTAATTAACCTGACCCAGTGTCTCCGCAAGGAATTACTGTGACATTTGTTCTTTAAGCTATAAGACAGGCCAGATCCAGTGACTACATAAACACCTCATCCAACAAATGCTACTCTAACCAGTGCAGCTAACACGCTGCTTTGCATATACAGAGAAAAGTGGCACAGAGAGGGTGTTTTTCCAGCATGATGGAGGCCTGGGGTTGAAATCTACTGAAGTCTAGGCCTAAACCAGAATACCAAATATTTACTCTAACTTACAGCAAATGTTCATGGTCCATCCATCCATCTTCTGAACCCACTTTATCCTCACTAGGGTCATGGGGGTCACTGGAACCTATCCCAGCTAGCTATGGGCGAAGGCGGGGTACACCCTGGACCAGTCGCCATTTCATCACAGAGCCAATATATAGAGACAAACAAACAATCACTCTTACATTCACACTTATGGGCAAATTTAGATTCACCAATCAACCTATCACTGCATGGCTTTGAATAGTGGGACAAAGCCGGAGTACCTGGAAAGAATCCACACAAACATGGGGAGAACTTGCAAACTCCACACTAAAAGGTCCCTGGTTGGAGTCAAACCCAGGACCCAAGTCTTTCTTGCTTTGAGGTGTCAGTTCTTCACACCACCACCATGCCACCCTATTCAAGGTCCAAAAGTCTAATTATATCTATGGTAGTTCTGAACAGTTTTCATTACTAACAAAGTCTATAGTCATAACTGGAAACACAGCATTATAATATGATACCATCATGATATGTTGCCACTAGTGACTTCAGGTTTTTTTAGATCGACTTATCTGTTAATAAAGTTGAGTTGACAAGGTGTATGATGACATCATCACATTAACAGTGGAGAAACAACACAGACATACAGCCGACCATTTACTCAGCCATGAGTAAATTGTAATAAAGTTCAGTGTAACATTATTAATGAGCAGTAAAGTGCAGAATAAAAAAGGATCAACAGACATTTAAACATTGGTTAACACCTTGAATTTTCTTTTAAATTTAAGTTTATAAGATAAAGTGGTAAAAGGTTCAGTCAGCATTAGCCAAGATGTACAGCATGAGTCGACTGCAGGTTAGCAAAGAGAGCGCATTGTCTTAATGAAGGAAATAACAGAAAAATCCAAATACTTTTTTAAAACCTTCAGAACCAGTTCAATAGGACACTTGCACCACTCAGAAACCAACTTCAATGTGGAATAAATCCTTCTGCTGTAATATTCTTAGATCACAATTATTTTAGTAATCCTACTGGCCTACCGGCACCAACCCGACCCAGGTCCACTGATCCATTCATGTTGCACCTTGCACTCCAGGTGCAACATACCTACATGCACTGAATGTCATCTAGTACATGTTGCACTAGTTGTTGGGTGATGGGAGGAAGACAGAGAATAACACCCAACTCGTCAACTCCTCCAAAGACACATCGACTTGAGCCACCATTGATGTGTGGACAAACCAACTTTTCTACTAATGTCCTAGTTGCATACAATCACAATGGTCTCACAATACAGTGATACTTCATATAAAGGTAATATAGGATAAATCATGTCTGGGGAAAAAAAAAAAAAAGCAGGAATAATGTATTAATATAATGCATTTAGTGTTGAATTTGACAATTTAGATGGAACAATGTTAAAAAAGTATTATATTAATGTCTCTTTAATACACACACAAACACTACTCAGCACCAATGTATCAGACATATAAATAAAATTAAATACATTGATATTGTGTCCCATATAGTGCAATCTAAAGAGTGAAAGAGAGCAGTCCATCCCAGTAACTTGAGCCGCTGTGAAATATGCCAATAGATGACAACAGAAAATAGAAGCTGTTCACATCAGTATGGCCACTGGAAACAAAATGTCCATCCTGTAATTTGAAGGCTGGTCTGCCCACCTCTACACACATGATTGTACACTAGCATTGTAGAGACAGAAGAACCATTAAAGTAATAACATATATAAAGGTGGTTGAGTCATACATGCATTTTGTATAACTTACAAGAAAGCTTGCAACTTAAAGCTTCCAAAGTCTCACTAATTACATTCTACAAGATAATTAACGAGTACTTCAGTGTCTCGGGGGTTCCATGTTACTTCCATAAAATGTCATACTTACATAATCACTGCATTACAACACAATAGGAACTGTTTCTTCTTGTGATTCTCATGTAATCTTTAGATAATGTAGGACACCTGCAGGCATTATGGATGACTCCTGCCACCTATAAATGAACTATCAACCAACACTGCATTTTGGTTTATCTTGCTATACTGAAAGGGGTCATATTTATTTAAACATGCTTATATTAGTCTATGGTTCATTTATTTGTGTATTTAGACCCTAATAGCTCATAAAGTTTAAATGTGAACCCTCCAGGTGCGGCAGAGTTGTCTTTATATTCATTCTGGTGAAAGTCTAGTGGATTTCTACAACTTGTTGTAATTTCTTCTTAATTTATTACGTCTATAACTAGTTATGTCATGACATTTGCACATATAAGGTCAAGACATCTGACAAACATTTCTCCACATACGCCATAATTGTTTGTAGCACGCTGCAAAACTGTACTTGACATAAACTGTTTCATAGTGATTACTTATTCTTTTGTATTTTGTATAAACTGTGTGTCATTACTAAATCATATAAGTTGATTGTACTATTTTTTAGCATAGTGCAGTGCAATAATCATAAAAAGCAGAGATGACTGAAGTATTATGTTTCTGTCAGAGGGGATGGAGCCCTTTTCAAAAATCACTGGCACCTGGAGTCACACTCACCTATTTGTTTAGGAAGGACACATTGACTCATGATGTTTCAAAATGACCGCTTCCAGAACAGGTGTTCTGACTGATAACACCTTCAACCTCATTGGTGGAAGAGATGAAACACATCTGTGGAGACTGACTGATCTGAAAACTTAAAGTAAGGAACCATGACAGATGGGAAGGATCGAGAATCTCTAAAGATCTAAGATCAAGGATACATGTCCTCTGTAAATACTTCCTGGTGTTTTTGTGTTGTATGGAACACAGGAAGAATCAACAGCCTGGGAGTGTGGAAGGGTCAGAGAGGCAGTAGAAACATATCTGACCTCTGACCTTTCATAGCTCAAAGGGACATTTAGTAGCTGGTTCTAAATGTATCTGTCCCTAAATGTAACTTGCTGAGATGCTTAGTCCAACTTATATAGGTGTGTTGTATGGACTAAACACAAAGTAAACTTCACATGCAATGAAGAAATCTCATTATTTATGCTAACAAATACATTTAAGTAATAATAATTGTAATATATATGTATGTTTAGCTTAAGATAATTATTTCAAACAACTTGTGGGAGTAAAGACAATTAGTTAACTGAACTAATGATTTTAGTCAATATTAATGATAGTCTGTGTCAATACAACTTAAAATGTTTAGTTTCAGCATGAGCAAAAACTACAGTTGTTTAGGGCAACGGGTTTCCATGCAAATTTCTAGTAAACTCAACTAATTCAGGTTTACAGTACAGCAGTGGTTGTAGTCCATACTGAAAATTTGTCCAAACTTTGAGCCAATTAGCTAAAATATTCAGTTGTTGGTTGTATTAATGACCACAAGTCAGAGCAGCATGGTCAACATAGGGGGGGCTGTGGGATGAGCACTCAAAATGACCTTTCTAGTGTCATTACTCAGAAATAGGGTTGAAGATGGACTTGTGGAGTTGAATTAATAAAAAATCCAGACCCAAACATAGCATTTATAGTTTATGTAGACCACAGGAGAATGTCTTAAAATGTGTAATTCCATTTAAAAAAGTACAATAACACTTCTTTAAGTCAACCAACATGGTCTTTCCCGTGTTTATCTCAGCCGCATCATGTTAACATAAATCCTATATCTCTCTTATTTTGAGGAGTGAATATCTTTCCACTATCACCAGGAGACTAAAGGTGAGAATGAGCAGCTAAGCTTATAAATGCACAAATACAATTTTCACTTCACATGGGATTTTACCCAATTACATTGAAGAACCTGTGTGAGACACGGCCTGCATTTCACTTCTGGAGCCTGAGATTTCATTTACTTTCCTCTGGCTATTATACTATTTTTACCTTATAATCCCTGCTCAATTTGCTCTCTTCACACCCTCCATGTTTAGTCCCTTCTCAGTCTCCATATGCTGAGCCAGCACTGGGCCCCAAGGTATCATTCTGAAGCTATTGCCCTTGATAATGGATATGAGCTCCTAATTTGTGCTTTTTACCCAATAGTGTCAACATCATGATCTTGTCGCTACATCTAATAACTTATTTCTCATGGAAGGTGTGAGGAAGAGCAGTCCGGCCTGTTCCTCTCACATCACAGTAGCACTATGAAAGAGGAAATATATCAAGAGAAGAAATCCAGCACATTGATGCATATAAAATGTCTAGAAATCTGTGTAGTTCAACACTGAATTTGCATTTCTAAAACTGTGTAGGTGTGAATTGATCAGAAGTGACAATGGCATCTTCTTGCTACACAACTGTCATCTGATTCTGACTCATACATTGTTAAAATCTTAGAACAACTACAATACAAATAAATAATTCCTCATGAAAAATATCAAAAGTTTTTGTAGGTAGGGTAAAGATTCTGGAAAAAAACAGTTTGACCCAGATAAATCTTGAAAATACACAATTCAAAAGTAAGTACAAACTTCTTTCTTAAGACTTCCCCCCAAAGCCACGCCTCAGAATACATGTTACTGAGGGTTCACGGGTGCTGAGCAGCATCAGTTTGCTAACCTTCGCTGTCTTTTTTTAGTGGCTCATTCACAGATAAAAAAAAACCTGACAACATCATAATGAACCTAAACAATGAATATGATTATGGTTTCAAGTTATATTTATCAGTATATTAGATGAGAAGTTGGACTTTTCACTTGTTATTTTGATATGTACTCTAAGTAATCTCAGGCTAGTTTGATGTCAGGCTAGCAGCGCGCTAAAGTTAGCTTTGAACGCTGTGATCTGTGCGATAGAACAGCTCCAATTCATACCTAGCTACCTAACGTTACATTTCCTGGTGATTTATGTTAGTGACAAAACAGCTTTACATCCTAACTATTGTTAGCCCACCTTGACAATTTATTCAAGTTTGCAATCTGTAACTGATCAACAAAATGTGATTCGTTTGACTTTTATCTGTATTATATACATTGTTTTTTTATTTAGAGGTGCCATGATAAGAGCCTCGCTGGCTCTGATCACGCGATTTGTGCACGAAGTGGGGTATGCACAGAGGGGGAGGGACAAATGTCAATTTAGTTTGATAGACAGATCACTATTCAGTCATTTCAATGGGATGGTTGAAATGTTTGGATAGTGTTTTTTCAGTCCTGTCTGTTCCATAAGTGACCAAAAATTTTTATTTTTTTAATCAATTGGTTGCAATCGGGATTTTAAGCAATATAGTAAAAAATTGTAAAAATGCTCCAGGAAAACATCTCCTACATTACTAAACTACATTACAGTGTGTGCATATTGGACCTCTTCTTTACCGTCTCTCCTCTAAAAACCGTTCTCTGAATAATGCAATGAGAGAGGTAAATAAGATTTTCTCTTTTTCACCCCCCCAAAAAAGTGCTCAGCATTACACTTAATGTGTCAGAATATGATTAAAAATCTCCTCTTTTGATGTTTTTCACACAAGCTGTGTCATCATCTGCACAATTACCTTTCAGGCAGGTTGAAAGTGGTGAGAGTTTAGGAGGGTTTTGGTCTAGTTTCTCCGGAAGCTGCAGGTGATAGAGTTTGTACGAGTACAAACCAGGCATGACCTACACAGGACTATGCACTGCTTGTGGAATTTATTAAAAATAAATAAATAAAAAAAGCTATGGCACACACAGTATAGGAAGATGGGCAGCTTTCCTTTTACTACACAGATGGAGAATGTTGTCCACTCTCCTGAGTTAAAAACACCCTGTCTGAATAGAATGAACACTGTGGTGTTTCCCTTTTATCAGTGTCTTACCAGTTTATGACCTGTTCTTATCATGCTTTGCTTAAAAATTTAAGAGGTCATGTCATGGTTAAAAGACCAGGCTTTTACAGACTCCGCGTTCTCTTTTCAATCCTAGGAGACTAAGAAGAAATCTATTTTTCCTAATAATACATTTCTGAGTCAGATTTTGATGGATGGCATACACCGTATATTACAAGGCAAAAGAATTGGTTTCTTTCTATATGTGTGTCAGATTGGATATATCCATCCAATGAGTATTTCCATTCACCCTCGATGCGTATTGTTGTATTGAACGGGCGGATCATTAAGTGTCTATAAGGCTTGTTCATTACTGCAGTCATTGATTTAGAAAATTCCTGTAACCAGCTGCTGTTTCCAAGACTGAGACGGGAGGAAGTCAGGCAACAGATTTTCAAAAGGGTCTGTCTTCACCTGAAGTCGGTTCAGTTACTTGCTCGCTGAAGAGTCCTCGGTGTAATTGTGGAGTCGAGAGAGCATGAGTCTCAAGGCCAACGCATTAAATGGTGTTTAGCAGAGCTGACGTGATGCCATTTTGTGGATTTGACAGCACATGTTCAAAGCTTCAGAGTGGTGGGGATAGAGGGTTATACACTCATTTTCCTGCCTTGGATTATAATTACATTGTTAAATATTTTTTTCTCTCAAATACAAAGAAAAAAGGAAGAAAAGGTTTTTGTCTTGATCATATTACCTATAATATTACAAAGCACCGCAGAGTCCCTATTCTGGGTCTGCTCTCAGCTCAGGTCTTGGTCACAAAGGAAACTGTTGCAGCACTGGTTTAAAATGAGTTTTGCTGGCTTTGCTCACATTTAGCACAAGAGCTGACCTCCATTTTCTTCCTAGTTTGGGAATGTTACTGGCCCTCTCCTTCCCTCTTCCTCTACTCTAACCTCAGCAGCACACATAACACAGTCTGGAGCTGCACATCCCTTTTTTCAAGAGTATCTATATCAGGAATATACAGTCGTGGAACAAATTATTAGACCATCCTATGTTTTCTTCAGTTTCTTGTTCATTTTAATGCCTGGTACAACTAATGGTGCATTTGTTTGGACAAATATAATGATAACAAAAATAGCTCATAAGAGTTTAATTTAAGAGCTGATATTCAGCCATTTTCCATGTTTTTTTGATAATAACCAAAATCACATAAGTTCTTGTTTCATTATCTATGGCATTGTGAACAAAACCTGTGCTTTTAGTCATTTCATGTTTTCTTTTTTGTCTGTTTTAATCACATGATACAGACAGGAGTTACTACTTGATTGCATAAGCATTGTTTTTGATGACTTTGGTTGGTCCAATTTTTTTTTGCAACTGTATGCCTTAGTTGGTAGTAGATAATCATACATGATTTATTGTTGTATGTGATGGAAACATCACAGTGTAAACAGAGCTCATCATTCACCAGCATTCCCACATACCATAATTCTGTCTTCATCATTATAGGTTTTGCTTATTCTCATCCAACATGGACTTTTACCAATAGTTCACACAAATTTGGCTTTCTGTGTTCAATATTCTGTTTTATTTTGTGTGTAATTCAGTTCAGAATGTTACGTGGTACTGTTAGAGTGGTGCAGATTTGACACCACCAGTGGCTGGAGACCACATTCTGATAGAGGTGGTGTGCCACTTGTTGATATTAAAGCTCAGCAGAAATCAAGAAGAAATCAACTGTTTTGCCATTTCTGAAAAATAACCTATTGCTTGTCAGTGTATAAATAAAAAACGGAATATCTAAACTGGATGTCAACATGCTGAACGAATGTTAAAGAGTGGAATGTTCAGATCCAGCCCTTGTAACATTCTTCTGCTCTTTACTGGCATTTATTTCTGTAAAAACACAATTTTTGCTGCATAAACTAAATATCTTGTAATGCTTTCTGTAATGTGTTGGGTCAGGTCTAGACTCAGCAACATCTGAATATGACTAGACACAAACACAGTTGATTATCAAAGAGATTTCCAAACAGCTTTCACCCAATTATCATTACACTATTCTATCTGCATCTTCAAACAAACTCCTATGGCTAGTGTCACACATCATAATAATAACTCTCCGGCACACATCCTCATGTGACCATTATATTTGTAGAGGGCATTGTATTTGTACTTGAGCCTTTCTTCAGATGGTGCGTCTGTGCATCCAAAATGACTAAGTGCTGCAATTTAAGATCTGGCGTTCACTCTAAACCATAATTCACACTTAATCCCATAATGAAACCCAAAGAGCACACAGTGAGACTGCAGGAGGTCGTGACTGATTACCTCTGCCAAGGAGGTTTGTTTTCACTTGTGTCTGTCTGTTTATACGGTTTTTTTGTCAGTTTGTTTTCTCTCAGCAAGATTGCACAAAACTACCTGGTGGAAAGGTAGGGCCAAGGATAAGTCAATTAATTTTTGCCAATAATACTTTTCTGAAATGATTCATCTTTGTGTCATTTTAAATACTTTAAAAAAAAAAGGAGACTTTAGGAAGACACGATGCAGTATGAAGGTGTCAATGTACTGTTAAATCAGGGAAGGATAAATAAATAAATAAATAAATAAGGAGGTGATTGAAGTTACTACAAAACAAGTCAAAGGCCAGGGTTGTCCCTGCTGGTGAACATTTGTAGAGTGTGATAAACAAGAAAAACAAGACAAAAAATTATAAAGTTGCTTATACTGCAAGCTGTTATGTCAATGTTCTTTAATAAATTTCAACTTTAAAGCAGCATATGACTTTCACCACTCATTTTTCTTCAGATTTGTAAAACCTGAGTGATAGCCTAATTATCACTAATCCATTGGTTTTTCTGTGCTTATGCAGCTAAATCACTTCCCTCACGGTGAACAACTTCAAAGATAACTCGAACACAAGCAGTCCATTTGTTTTACAAACCGATAAGTCGCTCGGGCCTTTTCGGAAATTTTGTCGCAAAACACATCATGGGAATGGGAGCTCCATGCAGCCACAAACATGGAGACATTAATGAAACCATGTCCACTACCTCAGTAGTTCTCAAACTTTTTACAGTGGAGTACCCCCTGAAATATACTTTTTTAGCCAAGTACCCCCAACTCTCACTTCAGCATTTTTAATTAAAAAAATAAAAAAATCTAATTGGGCAAAATTTGTTCCTGTGCCAAATGTGCCTGTTTATATTTTCAAAACTTTGTTAACGAGCAACATATATTTAACTGTAATATGGTAAATTTTATGTGCAAAATATAAACTAAAACCTGCTCTCTTTCATTGATAAGAAAAATAAATAAAGTGGTTATTAATGAGTAAAATAAATCTTTCATCAAGAAAAAGCATTGACTTAATTACTCAAATAAACTCATCTTGAATTATATAAAATACTAATGTTCTTAAAATGGTACCAAGTTTAAACAAGATGATTGAAAATAAAACTGGGAGTGTATTTTTTGTGATAAAAATCTATTTATTATGTTTTATATTTCAGCATTAATTCTCATTATTTATATTGTATTCAGTACATGATGACTTATTTAAAGTATTTTTCCCACAAAAAATGAAGTACCCCTGGGCTTCTCCCAAGTACCCCTGGGGATACGCATACCCGTTTGAGAAAGACAGCGCTACCGGGTCAGAAGAAATGGAAAGACTAACTGATTAGTGATAATTAAGCTATCACTTTTTTTTTATTTTAATAAAAATTAGTGAAAGCCATAACCTTCTTTAGCAAATTTCACTGAATGTCTGTTTTTTTCTATACTCTTTGTTTTTCATCTGTCCATGAATATTTTTTCTTGCAAGTGGTTCATGTTCTTCATAATGACACACAAAACTTAACCTGCATTTGAAATGTTTGCAAAAAATAATTTGCCAATTTTCTGTACCAGGGAGAGGAAATTTTACAGGACATTCTCCAGCACTGCAAATGATGACGAGTTATTTTGGGGGAACGCAGCGAAAAAGACAGACTGAGGGAAGTGACAGTTAAGGAGAGGAGAAGCAGTGATGTAAAGACAGGCTGTAAGGAGTATAAATATTAACATACCAAAATAGTAACTGGTAATGTGCTGATTTTAAACTTTCTAATCTAGTGGTCTGGTGAAAATGTAATCCACCATTTATATCACAACTAGTTGAAAATAAACTTGAAATTATACAAGAACCATAAGGCGCTGCATAAAGATTCCAAAAAAATTACCAGGTTGAAAGCAAAAGAAAATAGGAAAACATATGGAAATATATTGAATCACACAGTCCAACCACAGTGATTCTGGCTGTGTGATCAAAGCAGTACGACTGTTAACTGACAGCCAGATATAATAATTAGACCGAGACAGACAGATGGAAAGACAGGTGGATCAACAGAACGACGGTTTGAATGGATGGACTGGCAGATGAACAGATAAACAGATGGACAGACAGAAAGGCAGCCGGGGCTGTAATACTGCTCATAAAGACACACAGAGAAGTGGACAGACACTTATAAAAAGACCAGAGTAGAGACAGACACACAGACCAATAGACTTTATCTGTGCACTTTAACAAAGGTCCCTCTGAACCAATTATTATTACAATCAAATCGAAAAAAAAAAAACCAAAAAAAAACCTCTCTGCGTTGTTAGTATTTCTTCATATCATTCACAGTTGTCTTGACCAGCACGGAGCCAAGAATGCTGAGATGGTATCTTTGCAAAGATGTTGAGGGGGAACTTGTTTTTTTGTTTTGATGGAACATTTGCGCGAGGGGGCGGGTCATTAACATGCAAAACAAAAATCCACAAGGAACCAAAGAGGCCAGTATAACTGCGTGAGCTCAGAGGTTGTTGTTGTTGTTGTTGTTTCATGTAGCAAGGGAAAACAATAATACAAAGACAGCAGAAGGAGAGAAGAAGGCCAACTAAAATAGTCAGCCTTCCTCCGTATCAGACTAGGTGAGGTATTAAAGCTATGTTAGCGAGGTGAGGGGATATGAAATGTGTTCGGGTAGTGAAGGTCTGCAATGCTATTTAGCACAAATGTATCACTGTCGTTGCTACTTGATATTGTTTCATGTATTCATTTCATGACTACGCAAAAAAAATGCAAAAAAGTGCCATCACACATTCAGAGTACTACAGTGAAGGTTAAGCCTGAAATGCAATTCAGCGTTGTGTGACATATAGGACTGTGCAAAAGCCTTAGTCCCCCTCAAGGTTTGTTGTTTTTACAGGATTGCATACGTGTTTGTCATTTCCTTTTCTTCAGATGCAGTAAGAAAATACAGCAAATATGTGCACACACTGTAAATTTCCTATAGAGTTTACAGTAAATACAAGGCAAAAGGTTGTTGAGAAAGACAAACATAACTTCACCAAACATGAAAGAACGTTCATAGACCTCAGCTCGCTTAACGGCAAAAAATGTATCGCATTAATGTGGAAAAAAATTCACAAACCAGATATGACTCCGTGGATGAGACAGATGTTAATAAGCCTTCCACTTGACAGAATAACATATATTTTGAAATCTAAAAAACATTTGTTTGAGAATATATGGGGACCTTTTATCCAATATGTTAAAAATGCAAACAT
>JAPTGZ010000015.1:21187177-21200920 GCA_029814645.1 Fowleria isostigma | reverse complement strand
GACAATTTAGATTAACCAATTAACCTATCAGTGCATGTGTTTGGATGGTGGGAGGAAACCGGAGTACCCGGAGAAAAAAAAAATGGGGAGAACATGCAAACTCCACACAGAAAGTCCCACCTTGCCTGGTACTGGGATCAAACCCAGGACCTTCTTGCTGTGAGGAATGAGCACTAACCACTACACGACCATGCCACCCATAATGGAAATCCATTTTAAACAAATAAAAAAAAATCAACTATACCCTTGAGTTTTTTGAACATCTATACGATCAGAAAATTAAATGTAGGAAAATACCTGAATTTCAATGAACAAATGCAAAATAAAGAAGATAATAATACAATAAATGGTAATAAATTACTTCAGAAATAATAAACAGAGAAAATAATTTGGGAACTGACACAAAAGTAGCATTGGGTGTTTGTGGGTTAAAGATGTAACACTCACTATTTAGTAATATCTTGGTATCAATAATCAAGTTCACAATACAATTTTTACATGATGACATTAATAGGGTGATAACCTGATAATATTGAAATTAGTAGTTTTTGTATTTTGAACAATAAAGGCTACTATTAGTGCGTTTCCATTGATGGTATCAGCTGAGTTTGCTTTGACTTTACTTAACATTTACTTCAGTGCAACTGCGGCCTCAGGTCAGGCAGCAACAGAGGAGAATAGAGTTTAAGACTGTAGGTTATAATTTACAAAATAAAATGTTATGTTATGATTCTTTCAGTCAAGAATGTAGTTGTTTAGACTCCAAATCTCTGGTCAATTGGAGAACTTGAGAATTCTGGAGAACTCCTTTGGCTTGCTTGGAACTTCTGCAAAGGTCATACTAGTGGTCCACGTTTTCACACAGTGAAAATAAAAACTGTGTCAAGTTAAGGCCAGTTGAGCTGATAATAATAGGAAATGATGAGAGGAAGATACCATCAAATTGTCATTAATGTTCATAAGAGTCAAAAAATGGCCATGTTTAGATGATTTAATTAATCCTCAAGATTCAAGGTGACCCTGTATAAATTAAATGTTTAATGTTGTGATTTGTTTCTTTGATTTTTTTTGGAGTCTGCAAAATGCTAACCCTGCATTGGATCTCATTTTATTTTTAATTTCCAAGGCTCATTATCAACAGGCAAACACCATTTTCCATTTGCTTCTGATTTGACTGGACAGATGTACAACCTATCACTTTGAAATATGGAGATACATATTTCTGACCAATAATAGCCTGAATTGCAGTTGTTTATTCCTTATTTATGGAAATTACTCTTGTTATACCAGACTAAGAATGTTGTCAGTTGAGTCAGGTTTGGCTGTTCAGTGGGAAGATTCATAAAAAAAAAAACTGGTGCAGCGCAGCATGTTACAGAGAGGTTCATGTTGCGTTCAGAGGTTCCTCCAAAACTAGGACAGTAGGGCTTTCCCACATGGACAGAAGCCAGTGCTGGACTTGAAAAATCACAGGTGACAGCCCGTTATTGTATCGAACCACACCAGACCCACCTCATGGCAGATAAATAGCTGTGACTGGTCTGACCTATGGGAATGAGTTTGAATGGGTTGGATCGGTACCAGAGCAAATGTTTCAGGAGGTTCAACAAAATGCTAAACTATCTGCTGTAAGCATTGTTTTTGTCTTTAAATGTCTCTAAAAAAAAAAAAAGAAATTAACCCAGAAAGACACAGTGCTCCTTTTGTGGCAGTTCCTAAATAAATCTTTCTCTATTTTATTAACCTTTTTTAATGATTTATTAATATTTATTCTTATTTTTTGCTCTGTATCTTGCATTTATGAGTAAAAATCTGGTATTTTCCTATATTCAGTTTATTCATTTAGAAGTTTGTTTGATTTGAGAAATTACTAAATCAAACCAAATCAAATGTTCATAAAAGCCCAGATTAAAGGTGAGGGTTATTATATAAAAAAACCCAGAGGAAATAGAAGAAAAAGTGACTTTTTCAATAAAATCTATTATTAACTGATCATAAAACAAGTGTCTCCATCTACTGTCATTGATCCAACTCCATAGGTTTTACTGGTGAATCAATGTTGTAGAAGATGATGGTGTTTCCACGTTCACTAAGGAACCTCTGAACATCAAAATGACTATCTGATGACTATGAAAAGATATAAACTGTATTTTACACCTATTATTTACATGTATTGATAGGATTAGTGGATCAACAGGGATTTAACTTTTTATATCAGTAAATGATTTTAATTGTAAGTGAATGTTTGGGTTTTTATGGGTTAAGCAAATTTTCACATCAAGTCACATTTTACATCTTTTTTTTTTAGAGTCTTCAGTCACAGAGCTTAATTTCATTGATAAGATAAGTTATTATCCATGTATTATTACAGAACTATAATGCAAAGTGTTATCAAAATTCTTGCTTACCCGAGTCGTTTTTGGGGTTTTTTTTCTTGATATTTTCATCTGAGATTCATTTGCAGCACACACAGCTCTGAAAAATGGCATTAAAAACATCAACAGCAATGTGTCCTCCCAGAAACAACATCCTGGTCACTCTGAATAATCCACAGACCCCACTGGTCAGCCTGCACTGGGACTATTTCTTCAGTAGAAGGTAGTTCCAATGAAAACTTCTCCGAGTGAGGTTTGTGGATTATCCAGAACAACCAAGACATTCTTGCTAGAAATAGATGTTACTGTTAAGTTTTTCAATTGTAATTTTTCAACACTTTGAACACCACAAACAAAATTAGGTACCTCCATTGTATTGGGTTGGTGACAGAAATCACAGACATGGACATTTCAAAACTTCCAGCACATAAAACCAAAACTATCTGCAAAGTTAGATGCCAGTATACTGGGAAGATATTTTTTTTAAAGCAATATTTTTAGTGTATGAAGCCTTATGTTTGGCATGCATTGACTTTGGCCTTCCATGCACACATTATAATGTAAGACTATTTCCTTATCTGGGGGACAAATCCTGGTGCTGTCTGGGTGCATTTTCGTTTTGATAGCACCCTGTGTGCTCCTCTTAGACTTTACATATGGGGCGTAGCCGTGTGATGTCTGCACCAATTGTCATAAAACATTTCCTACAGCGAACACTATTTCAGGACGCTTGAAGCTGACCTGAGAAAGTATGCCAGTCCTATAATCACCTAAAAAAGCTTTAACAGACAAACTCAAACGGACATACACAAGAATGTGAGCGTGCAGTGTACGCACACAAACGCTGCTGTGAATTTGTACCCACACACGCACATCATATGCACTCACAAACAATGTCAAACCACAACTGAGTCACTTTGCTTCCTGAGGGAAAATTGGCTCCACAAGGAGGGCAGCGAAGGCACTCCTCAACTGTTGGCCGATAGCGCTGACAACAGTGCTTTACACACATGTTCTTTGCATTCCCACACGCTCTGCTCACTCTCATGTGCTTGGCATGGCTTCACAAACTCACTGTCCCTCACAAAAAAAAAAAAAAACAAAAAAAAAAACTCCCTAAATTGTCAGAGGAAGCAATATAATCAGGAATTCTTCCCACTCTTTTTGCCTGATAAGACAAAAAAAATTTATATGAGCTGTAGACACGCACAGAAAAAGACAAGGAGGTCATGTTTAGAGATGGGACGGATGCCAAATGAGCAAAGGTATGCAAAGTTTTTGGCCGTTTATTCTTCATAGTTTCCTGTGTGGTCTACATTTTGCAGTTAGTATTACAAAGGCCTTGTTTCAACCCATATCTTTTACCCAGACAAGCAGGGGTCACAGCACAGATATTACAGTATAATGATGATTTATGAGCTAATTCATTACACTGTGACATCCTAGAAAATTCAGAGCAGTAAGATAATATACACCCATCTGTTTTAGCTGAATCATTTGGCTTTTGGATGCTGCTTTTATACTCACTCCATCCAAGTCTGAGACACAGTTTTTTATAAGCCTTGACTGCCCTTTTCTTGCACTACAAATCCATAGGAAATAAAATGTGACCAAAGGAAATAAAACAAAAAACCTTTACTTTAATTTCAATGTAATCAAAGCCACAGAAATATCATTCAAAGTTACTAAAGCGCCCACAAACAGTAGA
Source organism: Fowleria isostigma (assembly GCA_029814645.1). Taxonomy (NCBI): domain Eukaryota; kingdom Metazoa; phylum Chordata; class Actinopteri; order Kurtiformes; family Apogonidae; genus Fowleria; species Fowleria isostigma. The sequence goes on along the minus strand of JAPTGZ010000015.1, from coordinate 21,196,837 downwards.
TGATGGCGGCGCATGAATCAAGAAAAATACATCTTGTGACAAGGGAAGGAGCCTGTCAACTTTTTTTCTTTTCTATCGTCAAAGCGCTGACCTCAGGCTGATCTGTACATCCGTTCACCTCTAATGAATGTGACTCACCGTGTTTATAATGGCAGACTTCAGTGTTAGCAGGTTACAAGTTCAGCTGTTAAAAAGATGCAGATACAGGGGTGAAGCTGAGGTGAAAGGCTGCTGGGTTCAGCGCAGACACCAGGATGACATATATATACACACAGATAAAGCCACGCAGACATGCTACGACAAAGCTTCAAACACACACAGGTCAAAACCTTCTGCTGATATCGGAGTAACACGTGTTCTGGTAATGTATCCTCATGCAAAAAGCCAAAATAACAGCTTTCCAGCTTAGCAACTGTCAACAGTGCAACCAAAGGCAATGTCATCATCGCATTGGTTCTAAGTTTCCTCCACCCACAGAATGGTTTGCATGGTTCCCCGATTCTATTTTATTGCTTACACACAGGCACAAACAATCACACATGCAGTGGGATGAAAATGACTGAAACCACTAATCATCTCAGGGCCACTGTGTCGATTCCCACCCGACTTCGGGCCAAGGAAGACAAAGAAAAAAAAAAGAGGGAGAGAGTTGTTTGTTCTGTTTAACCAGGTTTCAGTTCCATATCCTTAACCTAGACCCTAGACCCAAACACATGTGTGGTGGTCGTATCCATCATATCATTCGTCGTTTTCTATGTCATCAGCTTGTTAGGAATGGTGTTAATCGGCGTTGCGGCTGGTTCTATAGGTTATTCTTAGTGGACATTTGGGAATTGAGAGAGAGAGAGGCATACACACACACACACAAACAGTCAGAGAGCGAGATAACAAAGTTTACAAACTGCTTGTGTATATAGACCTACAGTACAGTGTGGCTGGTTAGCGCAGCGTACAGTATGTGGTCCAGTGGGAGTTGACTGGGAGTATAATTAGAGGCTTGTTTCAAGTGGAACAGACCTTACAGTAACAAGGCTATGACGGTGACAGATTGATGGTGTGTAATGGGAGGTTAGGACAACACTGGAGGTCCTCTTCATGAATGGATGGGCATTTCACCTACTGTACTGCTGCATGTAATGAACACGAGCTGTCCCTGTGTCTGGGAAAGAAGTCCGGGAAAATCCCACGGGGCTACAAATGTGCACATGAAGCATACAGCTGGCTGACGTAGTGACACATTGTATATTTATAGAGATAACACTTCTTACCATTTGTTAGTCCTAATTAGCAGGGGTGGAAGAAGCATTCAGATCCTTCTGCGCAAGTAAAAGTAGTAGCTGTGAAAATATTTGACTGCAAGTAAATGTTTTGCTTTCAAAATGAGTAAAATGTACAAATTACCACCAAAATATACTGAAGGAATGAAAAGTAAAACAGTCATTATATAGTCAAATGGTCCCTTTCCATATTTTTACTATCGTATACAATAATTTTCTATTTATATGTGTGTTACATTTTACTTCTCCAGATGTTTAAGCTTATTTTAACAATGGCAAGTGTAATATAGAGCAGAGCATCATGAACTTTGTAGTATCACTGTCTTATGAGAACCACATCCTTTTAAAAAACAGGTATTTCCAGGTGGAAATAGTGGTTTGTTTGTTTTTTCAGTTTAACCTTCCTCTTGTGTTAACTTTCTGTTTCCATCTCTTATGTTAATGGGTCAGTTTTGACCCATGTTTTAAATCAGCTTTAAAATACACTAAAAACAATTACCTATCATACAATTTATTTCTCATCTCTTGGTTTCCTTGTTATTCTTTCTTAACCATGAAAATATTGTTTTTAATATTTTTGGTGTGGGCCTCTGGGCCTTTTTTTGTCAGTATACCCCTTTATGTGCACTCTGACAGTCATCAACTTGAGAATTGACCTCATGTGTGGACATGTCTGTCTTTGCTTGTTCTGTTTTTGTGCAGGTATACTGAATAACAATCAGAATGAGAATCCCCAAAAGGTTAGTGTGTTGGCTGACAGTGCAGTTATGATTTCAGCTTTGGCTCTAATTATTCTTTTATAATTTTTATTTTTTTTTATAAATATATATATATATAACTGGGACATAAATGACCCTACCAACACAAAGGTCATAATTTTAGTCAGAGTATTTTATAATCTAGGGACTTTTTAAATTATTTTGTGTTCTTTTATGCATTTAAAACCTAAAATGGGTTGAACTAACCCTAACACCAGAGAACAGTTAAGGAGGAGAATTTTCTCAGTTCATAAGGGAACACTTCAGTTGTCAACAGGTGGAAGTACGTGGTTTTCACTAGACAGCAAAGGGATCAAATCTGAAAAGTAACTAAAGCTGTCGGACAAATGTAGTGGAGAAAAAAAAGTACATTAGCCGCTGTGTTGAAGTTCAGTACAAGTATAATGTATAGATAAAATAACTTAGTCCCACATCAATACAGATACAGACCCACTTTATTTTCCCGAGGGAGAGTTTAGCTAAAGGGCACTCAACCACTGCTAATGAGGAAACTAGATAATGTGAGTATAAGTTTACTTAAAACACAGGAAAATGGCAAGTAATGTTCCTGCCGTCTCTTGTGCTGAAAATGATCAAATTCCTGTCTGTGTAACAGTGGTGTGGCACAATAGAAATATTCCATATCAAGCTACACATTATGAGGGATTAATGGAATATAAAAACCCTTGCGGGAAAACAATTTGCCCAGTTTCTGTGGTAAAAAAAATATTCTGAAAGATTTAGAACTGTGCAAAAGCTCTTGTACAGAAGCCTGATAACATTTCCAAACATCCAAATTGCTCACGCTGAAATCTAAATGATTTGTGAGATTGTAGCCGTCCAGAAAGGCTTGATTCAGGAGCAACAGAAAGAATAACACAAACAGCTTACAGTACGCTGAACCCAAAAACACGGGTCAGCTCCTTTCCCCAAAAACATTCCCTGAAACAAACTCAGTGACTTAATATAGCCATTCCCTGAGGACCCTGCCCTGACCCAAGCTTGACCATGTCCTGACCAAACCTGTGGTCGCTCGCTGTCTCACAAGGATCCTCACTGATGACTCTGAACTCTCAGCAATGCTTTGGCTCAGTGGATCCACTTCATCAAGTCAAGGGATTGCAGAACAAAACACACATGCACACGAGTACGATCACACACGCATGAGCAGAAACGCTCAAATACACACACACAGCATCACACACACATACACCCCTTTGCACGCTATAATGCTTTCTCAGCATACTGTAGCAGGCTACATTTGCGCAATGGCCAATTCAAAGCAATTATGGTCTTCCTACCAAAACAGGTCTCCTAAGACTCTGTCGGTCCAACTGCTCTGCACAAAGAGCTTTATTTCACTGGACCCATCTCATACAATAAATAAATCATGGATGTTACAGCATAATTGTGATGTATACTTTGCTGTGGTCACATCTTACCATAATAGATTGGATAGATTATGCAAATATTCCTAAAGAATGTTGATGAGCTTTGAGATAGAATCCACCGTCTGGCCTCTTGTAAATCCCTTTGTTGTGTTTACGTTGTGGTTATTGTCTTTCTAAATTAGGTATTTGTATCTATGTAATCAAAAACGGAAGGCCTATTTCTAGGAGAGAGGGCACTGCTACAGAGCTCGAGTGTATGGATATCTAACATTTTCCACAATCTTTCAACAAAGTTTCCCCTAGAGAGTAATTTTTGGGTTTTAAGAGCAACAGTTCCACTTTCAAATGTTCTTGACAATGTGTTTGGAGGGTTTTTGACTGTTTTCACTGTGTAATCAAAACATTGTTGTATATTCTAAAGCTGTCGTACATTATAAAATGTTTTAGCACAACTTTTGCTGCAAGCATTAAGAACTCTATGCAATATACTTTCTCAAATGGGAGGGTTTTAAGAATGCCATACATTTGTGTCCTCTAATGAATATAATATAGGGAATATGACTTTTATTCTGCAAAATTTGTGCACAAACAGCAAGGTCGTTTCATTTTTCATTTTCATTTGTTTATTTATTTGTGCAAAAAGAAAGAACCAAAACATTTCATGAATACAAGGAACCAATAGCAGAGCTGATACTTTAAGAAATAAAAATGATCAAGACAATATACGATCGCCACATACACTAATAATAACAAAACAAATTCACTAAGTATGGCTCGAAAAGGAGTGGGAAGTAGAAAACTTATTAAATTCCACCTCCATTTCACAATTATACAAATTAAGACATTACTTTCACTTCCTTAATAATAAAGTTACATCTATTCAGAATCCTAATAATGCAAACAACAGATAGCAAACACATTAGGAAAACTGAAGTATAATACACATAGTAACTATCTAAATGATAGTCTGCAAAACTTATAATATATTTAACAATAATCACATACCAACAGTACTAAGGAAAGTGACACATACCAGCATGGTAAACAACAACAAGCAGATGCCAACAATGGTAAGAAAGAACCAAGGATGTAATGACCCAACATTTAACAGTAAGCCCCGCCCTCCCTGCACTGTGACCAGACCATACGTTTGTCAAGTGCTTTAAACTGTGGATGCTTTGACATTGTTTTGATGTAGATCCAGACTGTTCCACAGGAAGTTAGTTTCTTGTAATTTGTTTTTCATTAAGAAATTAGTGTTATTGTGTTACTCAATACTCCTCAGTCAGTCAGTTGAGGTGGTCCAGGCATTCTCCCTCTCGTTGTGTTCCAGGCATGGCCAGCCAGTTGGGGTGTCAGGGCTGTTTCTTGCCATAGGCAAAACTAACACACCGTTCAATGACTCATCTACTGTATATAAGGCATTAGCTTACCATCAGATATCGTTCCTTGACACCTGCTGGTGTTCAGCTTTGTTTTGGCTTTCATAACTTTCATTTTCCTATTTGGCTGTGTTTCGTATCTCCACATGTATCCGTTTCTCTCTCATTTCATCTTTTCTGTGACAAAATGCCATCGACAGAGCAAGTACAGCAGAACCTCCATGTCATCCATTGTCGTTATGGTTTACTAATACTGAAATTTATGTTTCGAGTTTTGACTCCACTAACCACGCCCATCTCAGTCACGCCAAACTGATACAAATTGTGCAGTGGAAAAGTGATAGTGCTGTAGCAGACCGTGTAGAGCCGAGCCGGGCCGAGCTGGTACAATGCAGTGGAAAAGGAGCATTAGTAGATCATCTAAAGGGTTAGGAATCTCTTCATCATAGTTTGACAAACTAGGGCACTAGGAGAAGCCTGGCCGTCTCTGCTCCTGCTGTTGCTGCCACAACCCTGAAATGAACCAAGCAGTTTGAAGAATGGATGGATGGATGGATGGATGGATGGATGGATGGATGGATGGATGGATGGATGGATGGATGGATGGATGGATGGATCTTCTCTACAATTGTGGTGTACATTTGGTTGTAAAAGTCTGAATCTGCAGCACACCACAAATGTAATAGTAGCAGTAGAATCTAACCTCAGTCAAACATCAAGAAAGAAACTAACACATTTGAGGTGGAACCAAAAACAAGAAAAATTTAAGCTGCAAGCAGCTTTGGGCATTACCTCGCACCCCGGCCCAGTTCCACCGCCCGTCACCGTCAACACCTCAGCTCCACTCTTACCTGGGTCCAGCCCCCACCCTTTTGTGTCCGCCCTCTACCATCTACCACTGAAGCCTAAAATCTGTAAGAAAAATAATTGCAGTTTTAACAATATTATGCCTCAACTTATCATTTATAGATGTGCATTACAAATGTTACACAAACATTTAATAATAGGTATAATATTGTTAAATATTTGGAGTTTGGAACTAAAATAAAAACAATTTGTCAGTCAATTTTTCATATACTCAGGTCATTGTTCTTCTTGTAGTTGTTTGAGGTTTAACTGGACTAGTTTTGCTGCAAAAGAGCAAAACTAGTCCAGCTGAACCATAAAAAATGGAGTTGTCACTATTTATAGGTTATTATGTTATTATTTTACTTTAGATAATATTGATCTGAATATGGAACCTGAGCTAAAATCAGTTCAACACCTTGATAGTTAATATCCTCAGTGTAATTTTTGCACTTCACAAATTCATCCCGCGGGCTGGATCGGACCAGTTGGTGAGCCATTTTTGGCCCCCGGGTCACATTTTAGCACCTATGGGTTTAATTTTTACATTTTATTAATGTATATGTATTATTTGCCGGGCGTGACATCTGTGCTAAATTTGATGAGTTTTTAAGCATGTTCGGGGGGGCAAAATTTAGTTTAAATTGTTAGGGAATAATAATAATATAAAAAAAATTGAAAATCAATAGGGCCTTGGTGAGAGGGACCTTGTCTTTCAGGCTTAGTCCCTAAACATGCTTTGGTAAAATACTATTTGAACAGTATAAGAAGACGATGCTGAGCAGAGATCCACCCCTAAATGATCTGTGACCCCATTTGGGTTTACAGCGCACCGCTTCATTATCTGTGCCACTACTGGACCGTGTATACATTCTGCTTCTGTCATGATTTGAGTAAATGTCTGTGTGGTTTATGAATCAGAGATACTGAGATTCTGTAGAGACCACACCTTGGAAAAGTTGGAGCTAAGAGTCGTAGGAGGATGGATCTTTTATTTTCTCTCTTTCTTCATTATGTATGTTTGCTTACAACCCACACAAAGATATACACTAGCTACAAAAATACAAAAGATAAAATGTAACACCCTCACAGGAGATTAATTCCTAGTGATGTTCTTAGGATAATCTATACCACAACCGTTCTGACAAACCCCTACACACACACACACATACAAAAAAAATAAAAACACATAGACATGACGACCGCATGAGCGAGTGTTTCCTGGCCTTTTGCTCTTCTACAAGGGAGCATTACCAGAAACATGTCTGTCCAAGATCCACCACATCTGTCTGAGGTCGGAGACGTAACACCTAGCTCGACTCCGCCGTCATTTCCTACAGTAAATGTCGCGTCCTCCCCCAGCTTTGTCTGCAGTTCCATGAACAATCAGCCACAACCAGCAATGGGTGGACAGACTTAACTAATGCAGTGTAATTGTCGCAATTATTGGGAAGACAAATCAAATCATGAGGACTTAGCTTGTCTTGAAAAGCCAGATATGTGGGTACCAGCCTGATGCCTGTTGACATGTAGAGCTGCGACAACCACTTGCGCAAGGCTCGTCAGTGCCTGGGTTGAGAAATAGGTTTTGACTCACTGACTTGATTTGCAATTGGGGTTTCTGGGGTCATTATCCAGCTGCTTGTGCTGAGTGCAGGCAGTTTGAGAGCACAAAAATTGGACGAAGAATTAGGAGACTTTTCACTGCTATATCTGTTTGAAAAGTAGCCCAAAACTCTTTTTTAATTGTTAATTTTCACTTGAGATGAAGTATTGGTACATTTCAAGACCATTATGACATACAATCAAGCTACAATATTATGGCATTCCAGGAAATATTATGTTGTCAAGCCTTTTTTTTTTTTTAGCTTTTCAGCGTAGCCCATTTTTACTTCTTCATCAATCAATCATTTCCTGTGCGTTTCCAAGAGTAAATTTCAACAAGTTCAAGACGACAAATGGAAACTAGAGGACAGAAAGTGCAAAAGTGGTGGTGACAGCTATGCAGACTCTTGATTTCACATGTTTTGTGGTTGAATTGCATTCTGGTCTACTGAGAAAACTGTGAGTATGAGATTAGCCTCTCTGTCTGTCCTAAAATGAATTCCTTGCAATTATTACAGCAATGGTGGAAATCTACACCAATAGCCCATCTGCTATTGTGCTTTTGTTTCTGCTTAGAAAATAATTTCATAAATCTAAATGTAAATGAGAAAAAAGCTGAGGTTATGTTATTTACAGTCCAAAAGGAACAAATTAGCTGATAAATAACAGAAATAATTATTAGCTTTTCAATTGCATTGTTTTAATGTCTCTGTCAGAAGATACATTGTCTTGCTCTTTCCATGGAATCTGTCTTCTGTGGTAAATTCCGAAGACATTTTTAGGTCACTTGAATTCACCGCAACTCTTCTCACTTTTTAATTCCGTGTTAAAGCATCATCATGGGGCAACATCTCACACAGGAAGCACGAAAGGAAATGTTAGGACACTGCTTGGTTATCTGTGGGCGGTTTCAGCCTCATGACCTTTTTCAACAAAAGCAGTAAACGCGAGGTTTCACTTTCAAGTATTGTTTTTCAGTTGTTCACACTGATTTTTATCACAGCTCTGCATGCTGCAAATAAACTGAACACCAAAAATTCTATAGACTGCTCCGTAGAAGATGCATGTCTTACAGGCCATGTTACAATATTTATTTTTCAAATTATTTTGATTGTGTTTTCAGAAAAACACAAACGAGAAAAGAAAAACAGCAAGACTAGGCAGTTACACACACACACACAGACACAAAAGGAAACAGTTTGTGGACTTAACATGAATGAAAAGTAGTGATCTAGTTATCAAGGCAAGACAAGGCAAAGTTATTTGTATAGGACAATTCATACACAGGGCAATTTTGCTTTACAGAGGAAAAGAGACAAGTTAAAAACACATAATTACAATTAAAACATAATTAATAAAATATAAATAATAATTAATTAAAATGAAGTGAAAGAGAAGAGTGTGAAGACATGTTTGCCCACCCCACCCCAACCTTATAAAACTCAGCTAAGGCATTATATTTATCAAGTGGTAGGGTCAATACCCACAGAGCCAGTCAGTGCTGTATGGGTCATTGGGCCAAGTCAGAGCTCAGTTTAACCTGATGTTTGAGTGTTGTGAAAACAAGACAAGAAAGGCTGCCAAATTCTAAAAAATCTTTTCAGTTGAGCCACCAAGAGATGCATGCAGCATCTCCAGGCTGAAACATGCCATTAAATCATGGAGCCATTGTCTGAGGCTGGGTGGGACAGCACCCTTCCATTTAAGATTACACATCAGGTAGTAACATTTAAAACATGTATAAGGAAAGTTCTGGGTTTGAAGCACAAAGCTGCATGCACTGCATGTAATTTTTGCAAAGTGAAGTGAAGTCACCTTGGAGAACAATGACGTCTACAGCTGCATTCCAGCTCAAGTGGTGCTCACTTACGAGCATGGTAACAGAGTATCCTCATGGCGGTTTGTTTGATTGAACACAGCCTTTCACTTGACTTTGTGGTGAATAATAAAACTAATGCACCCTGCTCTGTGGGAAATGTCAAGCCCGCAACCGATGTTCAATAAACATCCAGCCAATCTGGATAGAGGTCTGGTCAGTGTCAGCAGGCCAAGACAAGGAGGCTTAGCAATGGCACTGACACACACCGTAACCAGGACATCTGAACTTTTCCCCTTTTGGCAGTATTAATCTGGACGTTGTTTAAACTAATTGAGATAGAGATAAATCTGTCATTTTGGCTGCCTGCGGTCATTGAAGCGAGGTAGGAGTGTTAATGTGCCTGGAACACACCGGCTGAGGATTCCCTTATTTCACAGTTAAGAGGAATAACAGTTGCGTGGTACAAGGGTGTGTGTAAAGTCGAATATAGTTCTGTGTGTGTGTATGTGTGTGTCTGTGTGTGTGTGTGTGTGTGTGTGTGTGTGTGTGTGTGTGTGTGTGTGTGTGTGTGTGTGTGTGTGT
>JAPTGZ010000015.1:21152287-21168872 GCA_029814645.1 Fowleria isostigma | reverse complement strand
ACACACACACACACACACACACACACACACACACACACACACACACACACACACACACACACACACACACACTTTGCCGACAGCTCATACAGGAGATGACACGGCCTGGTTACAGTAATAACCCTCCTGCTATCTCACGCCCATGTGTCTGCAGTACAGCCTGTAAATCTCACTCTGTTATTGTTTTAATAACACTAATGTTAGCATTAGCCAAGTGGTAAAAACGTCAGACATCAAAAGCCTGAAACATAGGAGCTATATTGGGGTGAAGACAAAGGGCGAGGGCCCAGCTTGTGAAAATACTTAGCCGTGCTGACTCAGCAGAGGAGTGTGTGTGCATGCGTGTAAATGTAGTTTTGCCCGTAAGTGTGTTTGTTGATATGTGTGGGCACAAATACATACATTGATAGTGAGTGTGTGGATATTTAAATCTTTGCAAGCGTGTGAAGCACTAAGCAATCTGACTGCTCATAATAACGGCCTCCAGCTGCTCTGTAAAACACACTTCTCATGGCTCCATTTCCTCCAAACCACAAAGTCTCATAAAGCTAAGCACCCATAGTTTGCTAATAGCATTAACTTCTATATTGATGCCGCTGGTGCTGCTTATTGGGGAAAAACACCCTGATATATTTTCCAAAACATGACTTTGTTTTTCTGGTTCTACAGCTCCACCTCTAAGCTGGGCCACAGGGAGAGGACGCTGAAATAATGTCTGGGGAGATGCAACATCATTAAACTGGAAAAACTGGAATCAGTAGAAGACATGAGTAAAAGACCGACATACGTTCATCGTGGAACTTTTGAAGACCTGTGGACGGGAGGGAAAAAAACACAAGTCAGCAATCTATTTCATTCCCTCTGACGTTGAAATCCATGCCTACTTTGACATGGATTGGCTCATTTCTTTTCATTGCTATAGCCCCTTGTGTTTTTACATATGTGAGTAATAAAATAAGCTGGTAAGTTCTCCACTTCTGCCAAATGGGCCTATTTTATGAACCGTCGAGTGCAGCGAGCAAGTCAGATGCTTTGTACTCTATATGGACAAGAGTAAATGTGTTGAGTGCACGTATGTGGGAGAATGTGTATGCGTTCAGAGTGGGGATACAGTGGGTGCCAAGCTTTCCATAGTGTTTACTGACACAACACATTTTAATGGTTTCGATTTGGTGCCAAGACTAGAGAATTTGAGTCACTTCAAAAGAGTGGCACACTACGGAAGTCCAGTGTTTACACTTAGAGCTAAAACTATTTAAATGTGAAACAGAGTAGCCCTATGGACACCAGTGTCTGGCATTTGCATTCAACATGTCCCTAAAAGATCATGTTTTAAGTACTGTTTTAGTAGTATTGTCATTGATTGTTGCTTGTGAGATATTTCATAATGGGCAAAATATTTTCTGTACATTACAAAAAAATCTGGCACTGAAAATCATGTCAAAACTTGAAAACTAATCACCTCCTTATGCACTTTCCTCAAACCCCCAGATTTTATTTCAAACTCTTTTGAACAATGAGCCGAAAGCCGTGTGAGGTCCCGGCGTACAGCACAAACGTGTGAGCCCCAGCCATTCTCTGGCCATATGCTGGTGAACGCCCAAGTACAGACAATAGAGGGATTGTTTGGCCTCAGTTCTAACATTAAAAAAGTTTCTCTCGCACATGCTGTGGGGGCTTCATGGGAGACACATCACCACAGTAATCAAAACGTCTTATACATATTACATTGAAGTAATGAAATTCTCATCATTATTCCCATCCCATGCAGTCTGTTTCTTGTTTATTCTGCAGGTCGCTGTGTGCTGTGGTCCAAACGTCTGCTGTGAGTTAGCCGTGCTGCAGCAGCAGTGGGCGGTTTCTCTATACAACCTATCTCTGTAATGAGATGGTGGGCCGCTCTGACCAGCGCTGCAGTGGGGTAAAGGAACAGCATGACTTCACTCTGGTCATGATGCCGTTGAATTTTCCAAATATTGTGAACATTATCAAATTGCACATCGCCATAATATTACAGTCAGGGTGGCCTGTTGATCAGGTTACGCTGTGATCTAACCCTGTGAAGTTGAATCCTCCAGCCTGTATCGGGTAATATCAGTACACATGAAACAATGGTACAAAAGTAGTTTTTTATTAAAACATACACAAACATAAATAAAAAGAACACTGAATGGAAAAAATCTATCAGATGAAATCAGATGAAGATCTTACAGGTATTCTACAAATTTGTAGATGAAACAATATATCCATATTGCTTTTGGCTAGGCAAGTGCACACAGAATCGTCAAAATCAAGATACATAAATATGGAATTAAAAATGAAGCCCCTGTGTTTTAATAACAAAAAGCGTGTCTAATATTTCCTCTAAGTGCTGCGTAATGAATGTCATACAGACATAAAATATAAATGATTTTTTACAGCTGAAAGGTCACTTTAACAATGACCTGTCTCTGTACTTCTATAGCTAATAAATAAATATTTAGTGCATATTCCCATTTACCTCACTGATGAGCCAAATGAAAAAAAAAAACTTAAGTTAATGATGAATCAAACTCAATTTCATTCATCTAGTTAAAGAAGACAAGTCTATTTATGTCATCGGTCAGACAGTCCAGCTATCTGCATTGCTTGTTGATTGTCATGAACATTAAACTGATGTCATTTCATCCTTAGTTTAAAATGACATTGTCATGTTATTGGCTTCAGTGAAGCAGGCCACTCTTCAAATCTCACTAATTTCAAAGGCAGACAACTGGATAACAAAGGAGTCTTTAGCAACACACACAACCATCTTTTTTAGACTACTAGTATTGCTTAAATAAACATCAAAGTCAAAATCTTTTGTGGTCCTGAATTTGAATGGTACCTTTGAGATTTTGAGGGTGAAGCAAATCAAAATTTAACTGCTTATTGCAAATTATGCCGATGAGTTACTTACTGCGAGGACGCCCCATTGCCTGCCTTGTTCACACTTACACAACCTCTCAAGAAAACATTTGTGCATGCACTGCTGTGGGTCACAGACAGGTCTTGTTATTTTTATCCGGTTACAATGTACTAAGTGTAAGCAGATGCTCTATCAGCTTAAATGTGCTTTGCAAACATTTCCAATATTCACCAATGATAAATCCTTTAACAATTCACTTCTTGCCAACATTGACTTCCTTTAGTTGCTTCCTTGTGGTTTGTTTAATTAGTGCATACACACATGTCAATGCTTAAACCTACAAATGTTGTAATCTGAAGAGAATGTAATGAGTATTTCCCATGTAAACTAAGAAAAAAATCCAGTGCTAGTTTGGATAAAGTTGAGTTTCATTAAGCCCAGTTTGTGTGTCTTGTGATTTTTGAGAGGGCTTGGTGCCAAAATAAGTTTTTCAAAGGTGACAACCTATTCCCTTTCATTCTATTCTCTTATTCTTACAGATCCCACGGCTATTTCATGAAAAACAGAGTAAAAAAAGGATAAACAAACAATGCATCTAAAAAAAAACACTTTTTTGACAAATCAACATTAAAAAAAACATCACTAACAGTGGTTCTTTGGCAATCAAATGTTCAGTAGCATGTCCGCTCCCCACGTTTATATCTCAGTTACCCGACTTTATGGCCCCAAAATATGTCCCTGGTCCCTCTGGGTCCAGCAACCAAGCATTGGACACGTTAACATACAAGGCGTCCCCCTCCTCTAGCCGGACCCCTCGGCCCTGCTGGGCACAGTACATGTTGTAACTCATGTTGCTCCAGCGCATGGTGCTGCCTGTCTTCATCAGCAGTACAGCCTTGCTGTTTTGTTTGATGCTCTCTTGGTAGACGTACTGAATGAGCTGAGTGTTGCTAACATCCACGCTCGGGACCCCCGTCTGACTGTTGTCCTCTGGTAAGTACTGATAGTAGCGGAAGCAGGTCTTGGCATAAACATAGTAGAAACCAGACTCCATCACAAGCAGCTTCCCTTTGTGGTAGTCCATCCTGTGGCGGTATCCATGCACCTCATCCCAGTCGATGGTGATGGCTGTCGGCTCACCCTCTGCATCACAACAAGAGGAATGGAAGCAGAAGTTTGGGTTAATGTGTTCATCAGGTCATGTGTGTCAATCATGCTACGTTTTACCTAGATCACTCCTGAATCTAAATGTGTCAGATTCAAATGATATTACCTGAAATGTTCAATATTTTTTCTGTGTTTCTAGTCTTAGGTGGAGTTGGTGTTGGAGAGTGATTTGTGCATGAAGTTGATCATTTGTTAACATGACCAAACTTCATTTCTAAAGTAACACTGGCCTAGTTGACTCCATGACAACAGATCATACACTAATTTATACAGTCACGGAAAAAATAATTAGTCCATCAAAACTCATCAAAAACAATGGTTATGCAATCAAGTATTAACTCCTGTGTGTATCATGTGACTGTAACAGACAAAAAAGAAAACATCGAATGTCTAAAAGCACTGTTTTTGTCAGTACAACACCATAGATATTGATGTAAGAACTTATGTGATTTTGATTATTATCAAAAAAAGCATGGAAAATGGATAGATATCAGCTCTGAAATTAAACTCTTATGAGCTATTTTTGTTGTTATAATTATATTTGTCCAAACAAATGTACCTTTAGTTGTACCAGGCATTAAATTGAACAAGAAATTGAAGAAGACAGGGTGGTCTAATAAGGTTTTCTACGACTGTGTGTGTGGAGGACTGTGGTCATTTTTCTGTGAAAATCCTTGAGCTCACCTCTAATTCTTATGCACATCACTAACAAGAGCTATTGTTACTGCTGAGATATGGACGTAGCTCATGTCAGAACAACCTCAGTACAACACAGTCTTTATGTAAGCACATAATGCTACATGTTGAACTTTTAACATTAACCTTGTTAGTGCACAGTACCAAGTAATAAATAATTTTATGTCAATAAAGACAGACAAAGTACTCCACTTAGTTACACAACACTCATAATAGTCATTTTAAAAGACTGACATTCTTTTCAAACTTTTCTACTTACCTAATGAGTATTACGTACTCTATTTATTATATCATCGTTTGCTCTTACTGCCTCGTGTGTGTTAATCTGTAACCTTGGATTTTCCCTGGTTCAGTAAAGTGGTCTGAAATGGAACACTTGAACTACAAGTATCCCCAGTGTGAGTACTTCAGACATGACAAAGTGGACTTACTCTTAGAGTATTCCTGATGCGCTCTGATTGGTAGATGAGCAGACGGCAGACTCTCTTTCTGAGTTTTGCATCGTCTGTTTTTCCTTGTGTCTCTCAGTGCATTTACCACTGGCTCCGTCTGCACTTCCTGCAGAAAAACAACAACATTTGTTTTACAATAATATTGAATGACAGAAGAAAGATGAACAGACTTCATGTGTATGGTCTGTGTTTGCAGATCAAGGTATTCGGAGACTTTTCCTGGTTTGAAATGTATCCACCACAGGTTGAACTCATCAACAACTCCCACAAATTACTCTTTTTCACAGCGACAATACAATTTTGACATCCTTTACCACAGCTTTGATATCCTGTCTCTTTAAATGACGGTTGTATTGAATTAGGTATCTGAAGATAGTGAGTGTGTGAGCATATAGACTACATGTCTGTTGTATTATCTATCTCTTTTGGCTTTCTTACTCACTTCTCATTACAACCGTGGTTACTTGGGGCTGTAGGGAGTGACAGCGAGGCCTCCCGGTGCGTGTAACCTTTCAGATAGATTGCACTTCTCACAGATTTGGCACAAATACTTGGAAGGAATTCAGCTTTGAGTGATGATTCTATTCAAGACTGATGACGTCACTGTCCCCGGTCTGAGGTGGGCCATCCTCCTCAGGCCAAACAGAGCCGATATACTCAAGGAAAACATGGTTTCCAAGCAAGTAAACAGTTACTGCACCAGAGCTGCCAACTCTGTTACACATCTGGCATGAGACGAAGATACCATGAATGTTCTGTTTTTTTTTTCTTTACCTCTGCCTCCACCAAACACACTCATAAAAGACATTTTATTTAAGGAATACATGACTAATGTTTTAAAGAAAATCTGTCTCAGGGCAGATATGGATGCAGCTACTGATGACATGAGTACAGCATGAGTCTGATCATTATGCACATCAATAAATTTATGAGAATGACTGTAATTATGAGCATTTGTCAAATGCCAGTGGAAAGAATAGTAAGCCGTATTTTATTATTTTATTCTTAGTGTTATTACATCTGAAGGAGTTTTAACTTGTTCATCTGATCTAAATTCTCAGGTATGCTGGTGGCATCATCTCATCTCTAACTGAGCCAGCAACTAAAAACAGACAAAGCGAAAAGGAAAATGTCAACATGGACACTTCGCCTTGAAAACCACACAGCGCATCTCAAAACAAACACCGCCACATATTCCAAATGAGCTCGACTACTGAGACAGTACCGTCATTAGCATGGTTTTGCAACGTGCACCTGCGCTGTGCTAATATTACTGAGAAGTATTTATTCACAGCCTGAATCCAGACAAATTTGCACGACTCTCAAACTAAGATTAGCACTCTCTGTCTTCCAAAAACAATTTACTGCACAAACATGTTTATGGAGCAGTGTCTAGGAACGAGACATGGGTAAACAACGTCTTGCCAAGGCTACAAAGTAATTGTGAACGCTCTCCCAACTGGCCCTACACTGTGGGCTCTATCTTGATTTGTGGTCACACCGCGTCATACTACTTTAACCAGAAAGAAAAGATTATTTAAACAAAGTAGTAGCAACTTGGCAGCCTCCGGTGTTGAGCGGAAAATAAAGAGCAGAATGGTGACAACCACTCTGCAACAGACGCTGTAGCTACATGAATAAGAAATGTCCGCCTGGAAACATACGTTCAGCTATGGCCGATTTGATTACATGTGCACGGCTCTGCAACACCGCAGTGCATGCAGGCTTTAGTTCTACCCTTTAACTATGCACCACATACATCATTCAAAGTCTCCATTATGTTGATGCATGGCCTATGAGATGCGACAACGGAACAAAAGCCTGGCCACCCTGGCAGAACCTCTCTTCATGTTTCAAACTGCCTCAGCCACATCTTATCCTCATGTAATTGTACCGATCGCCACTGAAAGTAAACTAGAAGAAGACTTTTACAGACCAGTGTAACAGGAAAATGCAGGTTATTATTTACTGTACCTGAAACTATATAGGAGTTGAGCTGAAGATCTAAGCAGGATAATTAATTCCTAAATATATATGTGTAAACATACAGTTGTGGAAAAAATTATTGGACCACCGTATGTTTACTCTAATTTAATGCCTGGTACAACTAAAAGTACATTTGTTTGGACAAATGATAACTACAAAATATATCATAAAAGTTGAATTTAAGTGCTGATATTTATACATAAATAGCTATGACATTTGACGTTACTGACAAGAACAGTGCTTTTATACATTGTATGTTTTCTTTTCTGTCTGTTTTAGTAACATGATACACATAGGAGTTAGTACTTGATTACATAACCATTGTTTTTAATGACTTGATGGTGTAATCATTTTTGACTGTATATGCTTTGATCACAAATCTTCTGTCGCCAAATATAACATAATAGATTTAAATTCTACTGTAATTGTTTATGTTAACAACACAAATTTTCACTTTTACCCACACACCATGAGTAACATAAAACAACAGAATGGTAAAAGTACTCTGTAAATAGTGTGACTTTAATACAATGAGAACAGTAGATTATAATATGAAATTAGATGGGTAACGGTGCACTCGTTTGTACCAAACTGTTTTGGTTCTGGGCCTTCGATACAACATGGATGTGCGCCGAATGAATACATGTAGCCTATGTGAAGAATGCAAACACTCAGGAAGCAGGATGGCCACAAGCAGAACCCATTCTTCAGCGCCACTGCCAAATTCTCAGCACCCAAAATATCCAAAATACTTTATTCTGAGGCTGGGGTACTGAAAAGTGGGGGGTAGACATGACAACAGAAAGTATAACAGAAGCAAAGAGGCTGAGTTCAACGTGTGTTAAGTTTCATTTTCAGTTTTTGGTACTTATGGGATGCACCCCAGTAGCCCCCACCCCACACACACAAACTTCACTCATCTCCTTCATAATACCAAAAACGTATCAAAAATCTATCAAACTGAAGACGCCTGTTCTGAAAATGTACCAAACCAAAATGCTTCTGTACCATTACCCCCTAAATGAAATATAAAAACTACTCCGGCCATGCAGTATATATAATCACAATGCATGGTCCTGTCTGGAACTGAAAATCCCCCCAAACTATAACATCTCAGAAGGAGCCATTTTTACACACTGAGCTATTATTTTCCTTCAAAAATAGTAATTTGACTTGTGAAGCCTGATATTATCCATTGGTCTCTATCGGAGCACAAGTTCTACTGATAGCAATAACTCACATTGGCGCCAATTCGTCGGCTTGTCTCTACTGTAAACATTCAGATCATGAGCGATGTGTGATGGAGGATCCTGTGTTCTCACCACTCCTGATATCCCCCTGACCACAGCCTCAACCCACATTCGGCCAGGCCTGCACATCCTGTCTCACATCAGAGGACACACCGCAAAGCTGACAGCTGTCCACTGTGTCCTGCCCTTTAACACTCCTCTGGTCAGTTAGCAGAGAGCGGCAGCGGCCTCGGGGTTGACCCAAACACAACCACGTATGATCCAACAGGACCCGTCACCCTGACACCTCATAAAGCTCCCAGCATGCCTCCCTCTAGTCCATGGGAAACAACCGAGGGCTCACAATGACACAATAAACTCTTCAGTCCAAGACAGGCTGGGTGGTTTGTGTAAGTCTTCCACAAGGGATACCCAGGGAAAACACAAATATATGATTTCAAAGGAAATTAAAGCATTATGGGAAACCAAACACTACTGAGGAGAAGAATTCCCTTTTATTCTGTGCTGCTTTGCTTCCTGGATGGTTTTTGCTTTCGCTTAATGAAATCTCTGCCAAAAAAACGAGGTGGCGACTTAAAAACGGTTTAATGAATAAAAAAAAAAAAAAAAAAAAAGCAGCCATTAAATATCCCCATTTCATATCACCCAATACTACTGCTGATCATTATAGGAACACTCTGCAACCACTGACGCCAGTGAATGACTCATTCATAACTGATGCATTAGAAATGTGAACAGCAATTAATCAAACTTGTTAAAAGTTATCCTACTGGAAAAAAGATGACAACCTATGGTATGTGTTCATATACGAGGGGTTAGAAAGGTGTTTTTGCTGCTGTGGTCTGGCTCTCCCCTGCCTCTGTAACCACCTAGGGTTTGGTGCTGGCTTTACAGAAGCTGTGGTATGCACTGAAAACACACCCATGAAAAAAACCATCACTACTGTCAGGGTGAAATTGCACATGATTACCTATATCCAATTTTCACTTCTTTAACTGCTTTAAAAACAAAACCACGTCATTACATGTACTGTACTTCCCGCCCGACACAGACAGGAGGAAGTACCTTGTAGACTTCAAAACATTCTTAAAGTAAATTATTGTTGGACTCAGATACATTTTCGTTGGCTCTATTGCTTTTGACTGAGTTTGCTTCAAGTGACACAGTTCATCAGAGCAAATCAAAGTGATACTGATATTGACTTTGATTAAGCACACAGTATGAGATTTCTGCCTGTTTGGGGCTTCTCAATCAAAACAATACCAGGGGATGTAGTTGACGTTGTGGAGATTGTGGGCTCATCAGAGTTGATTGACTCCCTGATGTTGACATGATTCATAGTATTAAAGTTTTATTCACAGTATGTTTAGTCAAGTATTCATATTATGTTGTCATTACATTGAATACAGTCTGATATACTGTGCTGTACAGGCACCAAAGGCACTAAGCAAAGACAGTGCACTTCTTTCTACATTGTGAAATATATACATGATCCTGCTCAGTCTGTTCTTCTTCATTCACACAGACTTTTTGATGTTTCCCAGATGGTACTTGTAATGCATCAAATATTGCAGATATCTGGGCAGCATACCATAATATCACATTCTCTGTGGTCCCCATCCTTATTTTCATTCTAATGAATGTAATGACACTGTTGAGAGGCGACCAAGTGACACAAGCTATTACACTGAAAGGCAAAAAACAGATTTCTACTGATTTGTTGAAAATATTTGATATGCATATGCCAAGATATAGTGCATAGGTCTAGTTTTTTACATTACACATTTGAGCAGAAAGACGATTCTGGTAATCATTGTTAATAACGTGGTTTTATTTAAGTATAGTCTTTGCACTATATTAATAAGTGAATGCAAATGGTAACAGAAACCACTATACATATATACAGGAAAAAGCATTTTTTGGCATTTTTTCCAGAGTCAAAAGTATTTTCCTTAAAAAGAGTCAATTTGGCTCTATATTGAGTTTGGAAAGCTCTACCCAAAGAGGAACTTTACTCTTTTTAGAGAGAAACCAAATGTTAACTCAGAAGAGTAACATTTTCTTAAATTTTGGGGTGAGAGTAAATAAGTTTAACTTCTTCTGTTGGACTACTAGGGTTGTATTTTAATAATGAATTGCCATGTATTATGTATATTGTATACATGTTTACAACCAGTACCTCTACGTATATTTCTCTAGGTATATTTCTGTATGCATATTGTTCATGTAAAATTCTCTATGTATGTAATGTTTACAATAAATTCTCTATGTATATCTGTGTACATGTAAGTTTTACCCTGGAAAATTTCCTGTGTACCCAGTCTAATGGAACATGTATATACACACACACACACACACACACACACATATACATACATACATATATATATATATAAGACTGGATTGTGTTTGTGTTAGATTTATGTTGTGCTGGGGTCAAACTCACCTCTATGGGTCGATGTGGTGCTGTGGACAAATCTACCTGGAGACACAAACAGACATGCTGAGGTTAGAGGGGTCATTATATATAAATACATATTAAAAAAAAATAAAAAATCACAATCTATTACTATAAATGTCTCCCTGGCAGGTGTGAGTGGGAGGAATGTTTCACAAAACTTACAGGAAGACAAGCAGCAAGTTTGGATGTTTAGGCATGTGTGTGTGTGTGGGAGTGGGGGTTAAGTTATTTTCCGTATGTCACTCTGCATTCCACCGCAGCAGCCCAAGACAAAGTGATTTTGAGTCTGAACAGTAGGTCTTATTTGCAAGGCTGTTGTCTTTGAATGAATCTGTGTCGATACTATAAAAATCTGCTCATTAGGCATTTATGCACGCGCACTAACCGATGCACATGAATCGATCCAGAACAATAAAAAGACACTTCAAAAGCAGCGTTTTAAGACCTGCTCTGATCAGCACATTCCTATGTAGGCACGGTGCTGTGAGAATCCCAGTTCAACGTTTCCATCTCCAGGAAGTCCTACAGGTGCTGAGGGGAGCTCATGGTCCCATGCCAAACTCCAGTCCGCGCACAACTACTGACTCACACTAAAAAGTGCTAGCATATGCAGCTGTCATCAGATTTAGTCTTTTAGGCTGCGTTAATCCAAAAAACAGACCTACCAAATTCATTGAGTGCTGCCGGGTGTTTGGAGAAGGATCCAATCACTACTAAAGATCTAAACCTGCATCCCTCTCCTCTCATCACCTAATGACGTCCATACCACATACATTTGTTATTACAAAAACTGGAACTCCAGCCATCACAAATTACACATACTCCCCTCTCACTGGGGTTTTACTCTTTTTGCCTCCCTCTTTTTTCATGTTCTTTTTTCCTCTGGCGTATATCCAGTACATAACTAGCTACTACCGCACTGCAATGTGTTTATGCCAAGAACAAGCCAAAGAAATTTAACACACAAACACTGTGAAAGAGGCAAACACACAGACACACAAACAGACAGACAGAAGGAGAAAGATGCTCTCCAGGTGAACTTAACACATCCTGACAGCAGAGAAGCGGTCTTCTTTCTTGGCTGGTTAAGACATGAAACTTATTCAGCTCTGAAACCACCATGAAAAAGCCTAACAAAAACAATCACGGCAAAAGGGAGCGAAATGTTATTTTGCATGATCACAGGCACTGTCCAACATGACAAAAGGAAATGGACCTTGCAGAGATACTCTCACTCTGATATTATCACTACTCTCTGACAGTGTAGCTGCAAATTAAAATACTCAGTCGTCTTCAACGTGTGCCAACATTCTGCCACCAAATTCTATAAAAACAGCTCTGCTTGCACTCAAAGGTTTATAAGTTATGACACATATAAATCACAAATAGCTTTAACCCCCAGATGGCATGTAAACATTCACATGAAATACTGCAGGCTCAAGATCCTCAAGTGAAAACATCTGTATTTTTGCAAACAAGACATCTCACACGACTGACATTTGGATCTGCAGAGGAGCCTGGATGGATAGGTTGATGTTATCACAAACTCCAAACAGATCAGTACATGTCTTTATGCATATTTGTTCATGTACAATTCTCTATGTATACTGTTTACAATAAATTCTTGATGCATATCTGTGCACATGCAATGAAATGTAAATTGTATATAATACGTATTGTACATTAATTGCACAAGCTCGAAATAAATTTTTTTTTAAAAAGATGTGCAGAGCTCTGAGCCCCTGGATCACCGCTTGCTGAAATCACTTAATCTGTGTGGAAAATTTCATCAAGGTTTCGTGAGATGCTATCTATCAGTCGTGGTGTTTTTATAAGCGAGGGAAGTAGTGTTTCAAGTGAGCTCCACAGAGGCGCAGCGCCTTCAAAGACAAGTCAGAAGTGCATGAAAGCTTGGCGCACAAAACTGCGAAAGTGTTTTTTTTTTTTTTTTTTTCCCCTTTCTTCTTTAGATTGCATCTTCTAAACACACAGCCCAAACCTATCTGCTGTTTTATGGTATTATAAAGTTGCGCAAATGTCTTGTAGCCATGTTATTAAGTGCTGGCAATTGTTATGGATAAATATTTACGCGCAAATCCAAACTATCAAGGAAGTTTACGCATGCTTCCCAAGTTGAACAACACTTTTACCCATGCTTCCCAAGTTGAACAACACTTTTACCCATACTTTCCAAGTTGAATAACACTTTTACGCATGCTTACCAAGTTGAACAACGCTTTTACGCATGCTTACCAAGTTGAACAACACTTTTACGCATGCTTACCAAGCTGAACAACACAGTGCGCATAGGAAATCAGAACAGAAACCACATCACAGTGTCATACCGAGCTTACCTCTTGTAAGTACCCAGTCAGGTGCAATAAGATCGCCACGCTGGAAGCCACCTGAAGCAATCCCATAACAACTAGGGTTCCGAATAGGAGAGGCCGGTAAGTGGGCTCCGAGCTCTGCACCGGGTGGAAGCGGTGCTGGCCCGTCTCCATGTCGACGGTGTTCCGTAGGTAGCCTCTGTACTCGCCGTGAGTAGCTGCCATGGTGCGCGCTATGTGAGTGCCGTTCAGCCCGAAGTCAATGCAAGGAAGCAAACCCAGTGTTCAAGAGTCCCCTAAAGCAGCGGTGGGTGGGCTGACTGAGCGCGTCTCTGTCCGCAGCCAATCAGAGGGGCGGCTCGGTCCTCGCACACACGCACACACAGACCGGACAGATTTCGATAAGACTCGGAACTCCGATCGACCTGAGTGAACAACAGGTAAGGCGGGCTCTTTATGGCTCCACGGGCACTTTACCCAACAGCATTAACACGTGATCCACCCCCTTTTTTTTGCGCGTCCACACCCCCAGAGTCACGCACTGCACTGTGGGTGGTTATGTGTCCAGAGCGGAAAAAACTACTTATACGATCACTTATCACTTTGGTCACCTTTGTAATCTTATTATAGGATAAGAAATGAAAACCGTAACAAACTGTAAACTGTTCAAACAGAGAAAAGAAATCACGTCTTACTCATTTTTAGGTGGATTTAACCCATAAGGACCCAGTGTTACTTTTGTTGGTTTTTTTCTTTATATTTAACTCTCCTTAAGTGATTTATCACCATTTACTGTAATATTATCTTCTGTATTTTGTGTTTTTTTTTCAGTGAAAATCACGTATTTTCTTACACTTAAGGCGAGACACTACAAGGTAAAAAAAAAAACAAGTGAACAAGGTAAAAAATGTTAACCCATAAAGACCCAGTACTACTTTTGTATCAGTTCCCAAACGAAATTTTCTGTTTATTAAACTCTGCCCTCAGACTTCTTAATGGGGATGGTAAGGTATTGTAATGGTATGGTTTATTTTTATTTATTTATATTATTTATTCTGCTCCATAATGGTCTACTCATTTGCACTTTGACCACTTTTGTTCTGGTTCTGGCATTTCAATTACACTGATAAGCTACCCACTCATGATTTTCTTTTTGTTTGTGTATATGTTTGTTTTAGCTTTTGTTGAATGACTGATAGACTGTAAACAGTTGTCCTATGGGATATATAAAGTAGTCTGAATTGAATTGAAACTATTTTTACCCATAAAACCCAAGAATCCACCATCTACCAAAATTATATACTGATGTAAAGTGTTTAATCTCTGTTGATTCACTAACTCATGCAAATAATTGGTGTAAAATACAGTTATTCATCTTTTATGGTCATCAGAAATGACCCATCTGGATGTTCAAAGTCTCATAGATACCATGGAAACACTGTCATCTTGTACAGCATTGATTCACCAGTAAAACCCATGGAGTTGGATCAATGACAGTGGATGGACACACTGGGTTTATGTTCAATTAATGATAGGTTTTGCAGAAAAAGTCACTTTTTCTTCAGTTTTCTCTGTTTTTGATAGAATAATTCTCAATTTCACTCTAAAGTTTTATGAACATCTACATGATTAGTAAATTAAATGTTGGAAAATAACTGATTTTTACTGAAAAAAAACCCCCACTAAATACAGAAGATGATATTCCAACAAATGGGGATAAACCACTAAAGTACGGTTAAATGTAGAGAAAAAAATATTTGGGAAGTGACACAAATGTCACCCTGGATCCCTATGAGTTAAAATAATAGATATGACGATGAAACTTGCTCAGTTGTTTATATATACAAGTATAAAAAAAAACAAAAACATGTTACAACTTTTTTGAAATTTATGTTTAATTATGCAAATTAGGCATTAAATGTGTGCAATTTTGCATACATTTTTGGTAGATAGATCTGAATATATTGCAAGAAGATTTATTGTTGCTTTGTTCATTTTATTTGTGTAATTTAACTGGATCCATATTATTTCTGGTATTTGGACTATTCTAATGGATTTGGCAGAAGGATACAGGGTTGACAGAAGGTCATGTACACAGGGACAAACAGACAGTTGTTGTGGTCCAAATGTACTGTGGCTGTGTAGCTGTGGATGCCTAATAAATATTCTTCATGTGGAATTATTCCCTCTCTGCATATTGCTAATTCACCTACGACTTCCTAATTTAAGGTAACACTAAACACGTAAGTGTTACAATATGATAAAGCCAAGTAAAAAAATCTGTTTTCATTTTGTTTACACGCAAGGTGAAAAAAAATTACAGAGGGATTTCAGGATATCTGCTTTTATAACCTAGGAAATCAAAATATACTGTTCATAGCCTTAAAAAAAAATTATTTTCGCTTTTTTTTTTTTTTATTAATTAAAATGTCACATAAATCAGACCGGGAATAATTTATTAACAGTAAATATCTTCAGAATACTGCTGTGTATGAGAATAAAAGTTGGAGTTTTTCAGTTTTAGAGTTGGAATGCTAACTTCTTGGTTAATTTGGGGGAAACTGACAGCCACAAGTAAAAAAAACTGCAATAAAATAAACTTATTAATGTATATTTTCAATGTTTTCTTTATAGCAGCTTGAAATAATGCACACTAAAGGAAATTTATTAGCCCAAAATCTCAAAATTGACCACTGCATAAAAAAATCAATGTTTTCCCTGCCGTGTCTCACCTTAAAGGAGTGATATTTGGCTTTTTTAAATGGAATTACGCATTTTGAAACTTTTCCCTATGGTCTACATACACTGTAAATGCTATTTTGCGTCTGAATTCTTCATTAATTTAACTCCACAGGTCTATCTTCAACCCTATTTTTTGATTAATGACACCAGAAAGGTTGTTTTGAGTGCCGGTTCTTTAAATGCAAATGAGCCACTTCATACCCCACCCCCTCCATGTTGATGACTGTGCTGATCTGTCCCATTCAGCCACTTGTGTTCATTAATACAACTGACAACTGAACATTTTAGGTAACTGGCTCAAAGTTTGGACATATTTTCAACATGGACTACAACCTCTGTTGCTGACA
The DNA here is from genome assembly GCA_029814645.1 of Fowleria isostigma. NCBI lineage: Eukaryota > Metazoa > Chordata > Actinopteri > Kurtiformes > Apogonidae > Fowleria > Fowleria isostigma. The sequence continues at coordinate 21,152,554 of JAPTGZ010000015.1, read as the reverse complement.
AACAGTTATGGTGTACACAGAGGAATGTTCATCAGAGGTCTTGACCTTATACATGCAAATGTCATGACGTAACTAGTTATAGATATAACAAAAGGATTTCAAATGGGTTGTAGAAATCCACTCTATTTTTGCCAAAATGAATATAAAGATAGCTCTGCAGCACCTGGAGGGTTCAAACTCAAACTTTATCGTAAATGGTCTGTACTTATATAGTACTTTTCTACACATTAATGGTACTCAAAGCGCTTTACAATACAAGCTTCACAT
>JAPTGZ010000015.1:21135390-21146286 GCA_029814645.1 Fowleria isostigma | reverse complement strand
ATATCATTATTATCATTTAAATGTTCATTGTGGTGGGTTTAAGATGCTGCAGCTCTTTCATAATTCATAGTTTAAGTTTATTGTTTGTAATGTATTAATGTTCATCCTTTTAAATACAAGCTCAACTGACTGTTCATATCCTGACCAAGTAAAATCAGATTCTCAATGTAATCTACATCTAACTTTTCTGCCTCCGTCCACAATAATATATATTATAAATGTTGCTGAAAATTAATGGTTATTTGCAACATACAATACCAAATTATTACATAATCAAAAACAAATAGATTTTTCCAAATAAATGTCTCCATTTTGAATGTCTGGGGTCAGAAATGTGTGATGTTAAAATGGAGTCATGAGACAAAAAAGGTTGGGAACCATTGATTTTGTGTCCTTTAAATCCATATCTTTTCAGTGAGTTTCCTAAAATTGGTGTAGTAGTTTTTACATAATATTGCTGACAAAGCAACAAAGAAAGGGGGAATGATCATATAACCTCCCCTCCGGAGTTAATAATGGGATTCATGACCATTCTTGGCTTCCGCAGTCAATGTGGTTCTGTCTCTTTGAAAGTTCTTATTCTTGTTCATTGCCTTGAGTAACTTGAACTTGAACTCAGTTTCAGCGAATGCCCGAAAGAGAAAAAAAACAAACACTGGTAATATTAATTCCTTCTCATCTCCTGTTATAGTCTGCTTCCTTGCACGTTCTCCAAAAACGTACACAAAAAGATATTGTCACACGGGGCGGCTGGACCACCTCATTAAGCCTGAGTGTCCACAGACAGCCCAGCGGTCACACATCGTGGCTGTTGCAGCATCTAAACATGGCAGTGGCTCCTGTTAGCCCATAGCGTGACCTCCCTAACCCCCTGTTTTCCCACTGCTAGCAGAACAAGAGTGTAGTATTTGAAAACCCAGCAGAAAACGAACCTCCTTTAGGAACAGGAGTTATTTTAGGCAGGAGCGGTGACAATGGAAAGGAGGGGTGGTTGTAGTAGGTTGAGTGAGTTTGCGAAATCATAGTGAATTTCTGGGTGCCAAAGGAGTTCATGGGAGAAAGCTGGCTTTTTATAAGTGCCTCCCCCCTTCAAACCATCAAACCTCATGGCGCTACAATCATTTAATACTCCATCATTATGGGCTTTCTAACTTCATAAAACCACACACATGATTTCGGTTATGTTGTAGTACGACCACATTGCTCTCGTTTTTTACCCTGATTGTATAGAACTGCCTCTGTTGATGTTTTGCTTCTGAAATGTAGCAGAAGGACTAGACTCTCCATTCAGCCAGACCTTTCTCCTGACATTGTTTCAGAGAAAACTGACCAAGGATGTAGACCTTATCTTTCCCAGGAGATCTTTTTAAAACCCGTGTCGTGGCTCCATGCGGCCTCCTGCACTTGGCTGGCTGTGGCCTGGTCTTGGCGTTGGCATTGGATGCGGTACTATGAAGTGCTCTTCTCTCGGTCAGGGGTCATTAATACACCGTGAGAACCTGTGTTTAGCTGTGGGTTTCCTGTGCCCTCAGCTATTTCCTTGAGTAGTCAGGAGCTTGGTACTGCGGCAAAGAAGAGCGGAGGCAAGGTTTTGGCGGTATTCAGGTTAACGCTTGTTTATTTGGGTTGTATCACACTTTTATTCATGTTGGGCTGATCCGCAAGTGTGTGTGAGTACACGCACAGATACTTGTGTGCATTTGCGAGATGGAGAAAGAGTGTTTGGACAGTCTCCATGCCCTTGTGTTTTGCTATGTGCAGCCTGCCAGAGAGTGGAACCTGATGCTCTTTCATATGATGACAGAAAGCCAAAAGCCCTGTAGCTGAAGACAGGGGAAAAAGAAGAAAGGCTTGAATGAGAGAGAAAGGGTGAAGAGAGGTAAGTAGGAGACAGAAAGAGAAAAATGCCCATATAGCTGCATGCAAAGATAAAACTTGAGATGGGGTGTTTACCTTTGCCACTGGCCAAATCGTGCATTGTTATAAGTGACTGATTATCTCTGGTTTTTAAGAGCATTCTTAGTTAACCATGCGCTTGGACTTACCCCTATCTTAAACTCGGCAACCTCACACTTGTCTGCGAACTCTGACGTCAGCAGTTTGTCTTGTCTGAGGTAACGGGGTCGGAGGTGAAGGTTCAGACTGTGGAGTCACAGTGAGAAGCGTCCGGTCAGTCTGGTTCTGCCCATGGCTATTTCAGCTTCAAAGCAACCATCATGATTCCACTGGATTCAGCCTGTTTTGAAACCAGAAGGGTAGAGATGCATAAATTAGAGAAGCCAAATATGAGGAAATGGTTGAGGTGCCTCCTGGTATAAATGTTTGATGGCATGGATCCTGGACGGAGCAGCTGTATTGGTATTTAATGAACTGGAACGACAGCATGCATCCTCTAGTTTGCTCATGCATGAGAAGGACATCATATAGCAGAGGTAAAACAAGCCGGGATTTTTCCACTGTTTATTATTGGTCTCTTTTATCTGATTGAGTGGCTGCTTTTAAGACTCGTGGCAAGAAGAGCAGCGAATTGTCTCTATCCCTTCACTCCCACATCCTCTGTGGTAAGAGGGTCACTCCAAGTCTGCTTTAAAACACACATATGCTGCTGCCTCTCCGACTGTCTTCCTCCACGTTCGGGACTTCTTACACTGCCGCCTCCATAGCAACCCCAATGTTTACACTGCACTCCCCTCCTCCTCTCCCATCCCTCCCGTGCACATCACACAGGCCTGTGGTTTTATCAAAACTACACATTTGAAAAGAAAATTGGAGTGATGATCAGCCCAAACAGGGATATTCCAGACCATCAGGCAGATCTCAGTTCAATAGATGTGTGTGGGTTTGAGAGTGTGGGAGAGTCGGGGTGAACACTGAGCAGAATATCTAAGCAGGCACTTCTGGACTGTGTGGAAGGAAACACAGAAAAATGACAAGTGACACCACAGTAACTGGCATAAAAGCTACATATATTGCTCTGTATTACTTATTTTAAGGTAATTATCGTACTCTTATGGTATTAATGGTTCTCTTTTGGTTTCCTCGGGGCAGCAGTTCATGTGACCAAGCTATGGGAGGGGTCACATGACCATGCCTGCAAAGAGGAAAAGGATATCCTCTGAGTAACTATTTCTTTTGCCCAAATGAGACCTAATACAATAATTATATAATATTACATAATGATATATATACCAGTGCAGGTACAGAGAGGTTCTTAACTCTAAGAGAAGTGAAATTACTGAAGAGAAAATAAAATAATGTGAAAATAGATTTTTCAATGGTGCTTGCAGTTTTTGACAGCTGTGGATTTTCTTTTTTTCCTGCATAATTATGACCCAAAGGAGTTTTAAAAAAAATAAAAAAAAAAAAAGGAATCATATTTATTTATAATGTAACAGCATCCAATCTTAAGAATACTTTTGCATGGCAAAAGTATATAAACATGTGTATTCAGTAAGTGGTGTGACTTCCTTTTCAGCAATAATTTCAACTCATCAGTTTTGGCTGTCAAGCTGTCACTGATGTTAAAGGGGCGGGACCAATACAGAGTATGAAGAATAAGCATATGTAAACTTTGGATCAGGGTCATTTGGATAGTTTCTGTTGTCAGTATGACTTAAAAAGAGAAACACATTTGTTTGATTATAAATGGCTTCACCCAAACACTAGCCACGTGTGAAAGAAAAGTTTTTGTATTATCATTTATATTCTGAAAAATGCCCATAGAATCACACATTCTGTTATGGTATGTAAACTTATGAACACAACAGTATAATCTACATCTAAAAAAGTCATACAGGTACATACCATACACATCAGCCAACACATGTGGAACAAAGATGCTTAGGACAAACTGTCCTTGTTTAAAATGTGCGAAGACATGTTACACCCCCACATGTTCTTCTCCCCAACACACTTACTGAAAGTTAAACATGCAGTCTGTCAGCACTCCTACATCCTCTCATCCTCTACTGCTTCCTCTTTGTTCCCCTGCCTCCCATCTTCCTCTCTTCTCTCCATTCATCTTACATCACTTTGCAGATATTGTTGTCTGTACAAACAAAAAAGGTCATTCTCACATTTAGCCATTTTGGTGGGAATTGGAGGGGTTTCCAGTGATGCAGCAAAGTCTCTACAGCAATGTCAGTCTATGTATTCTTAGATAGGGTAGCTTGGACTCAGGAGGCAAAGTGGATTGTACATTAGCCGAAAGTTTGGCTGCTCTGTTCAGTCTCCTGTCCACATATCAAAATGTCCTTGAGCAAGTTACTGAAACTGAAGCCTCCTCCCACACCCTGTGTGTGAATGGTAGAACACCTTGTCATGTAAAAGCTGTATGTATATATGTAAATGTCACACATGTTATGTAATACTAAGTGCTGGATATAACTGTACTGTAATAAAAGCAGGATAACGGGATAAAGCAAAGCACAGAGACCAGGCTCCCTTTTCAACACTGCTAATGTATGTCTTGAAAGAATATGTCAGAACACAACAATTCCTTTATGTCAAGGACTTATTGCTCCATAAATCTAGGTAATTTTTCACCCTTTTTGCAAAAAGATTATGTGTTATGTTACAGTATTCTATACAAGGCCTCTTAAAGGTGTACTAATGTGAAACCTAAAGGCGGAAAGTGTGGTTGAGGTAGCAGAGGTGAGAAACAAAGATGGACAGGATTATGAACACGTACATCAGATAGGCAGCTCAGGTTGGATGATTTGAGGACAAAGTGAGAGAGGCCAGATTGAGATGGTTTGGACATGTGCAGAGGAGGAATAATGAATGTATCAGTAGAAGAATAGCTCTGTGATGAATTGGTGAAATGTCCAGGGTGTACCCCATTTTTGCCCTTAAGTAGCTGGAATAGGCTCCAAGCGACCCCCGCGACCCTAGTGAGGATAAAGCGGGTTCATGTGATGTGGTGAAGGAGGATGAAATTGGTGTGAAAGAAGAAAATGTAGGGGACAGAGTCAGATAGAAGCAGATGATTTACTATGGCAACTCACTTACTATGGCAATTTACTATGGCAACAAAGGGAGTAGCTGAGAGTAGAAGTAGTAGTAGTAGTAGTAGTAGTAGTAGGAATAGAATTCATAGTTTTTTGACTTAAAATCATCCTCATTGTTTGTATTTTCTGAATTATGGAGCTAGACTGAATAAACCTAAACCTACTAGTAATAGCAGTAGTAAGAGTAGTAGTAGTAATTGTAGTAGTAGTGGTAAGAGTAGTAGTAGTAGTCATAGCAGTTGTAGTAGTAGTCATAGGAGTAGTAGTAATCATAGTAGTAATCATAGTGGTAGTCTTTCATAGTGCCCAAAGCACTTTACAAATCCTCACATTGACCCATTCACACACACACACACACACTCATACACCAGTGGGTGTCCATGCAGGGCGGTGCCAGGCCCTACTGGGAGCAATTGAGTTCAGTGTCTTGCCCAAGAACACATCGACATGTGGACAGTCAAGAGGATTCAAACCGCCAACGCTTCAGCATTGGATGACCTGCTCTATCAAGTGAGCCACAGCCGCCCTAGTATAAGTCATAGTAATAGTAGTAATCATAGTAGTAATAGTTGTCATAAGCCGATAAATGGAGCATAATCTATAGAACCAACTGTCATCCCTACAATAAGAATTCAATTGCCAGGTTGAGTGCATTAACTGGACAGGGAGGAGGGCTACTGTGGGAGAAAACGCTAAGCTAGGACTGGCAATGACATCAGCAGAACTTGTTTCTTCTTCAGCTGGTCAAGTCAGGATTTCCCATAATTAACTTTACTTCCTCTCTGCGGTCATATCAAACAGACCCAGATCCAGCCTGAAGAAACAGACCACTGTCATCATCAAGGTGGGTGTAGAGGAAGTGCCCTGAGGTCACCAAGAAACATGATTTGTCAAGATGTTTCCTAATTTGAATCACCTAACAGTGCTGTCTGTCAAACTGAAGACGCACCTGAGTCAATAGAGGAGTGGGTGGAAGTAGACAAAAAACCAGGAGAGACAAAACACAAGGTGAAGTAAATCCTCCTCGGCGGACTAGTAAAAGCATGAGTCTAATGTTTGGAGGGAACAATGACGTGCTGTGTGCATACGCAGAGGGATGCTTGTTGTTTTTGTGAGTCACAGAGAATCACTGACTACCCATGTTCACAGATAATACTTAATATTATTTGCCACGTAACCAGGTCCACACCAGGTTTCAGCGGCTGTTTTCAATCACCAAAGAGTCAAAACAGAGCCGTCCATTTGGGAAACACTAGCTGCCCCTCTTGACTGAGCCATTTCCCCTCCGCCCAAAGTCTCCTCTTTCTTTATCTTCCGATCCTTTCCAGATAAACACTCATAATCCGAATATGATTCAGCTGTTCCCTCTGACATAACCTCTTATCTCGATTCTCCCTGTCTCTTCCATCATTTTCTCCATCCCTTTCCTCCCACGCCGATGGTTTCTATTGTGCCAAGGTCTTAGTTGTCCTGGGATCTCCTTAGAAATCTCGCACAGACACAGACTCACACTTACAGCATCACTATGTGGTCACTTCGGGAAATGGGCAGACAATAGTAGGAGCATGTGAATCTTAGTTTTCTATTCACATTCTGAAAGACGAGTGTTCATTAGTCTCGGAGCAACTCTGTGGGAGTTTTCATTAGTCGTGGTTTCAGTCATTAAGTCAACAGGATTAAACCTGACTCCTGTTACTATGACATCTGCAAAAACATCACAGAGGAATCTTTAGTATCACCTCTAGAGACCATGTGATACAATAGGTTAGACTGAACATGGATGATAACTTAAATAAAGGATAAAGAGGCATTACTCTGTATCAATTCATGGATTAATAATTTTTGAAAAGTTGATGATGAAATTAAACATTTGAAAGAAACTATGGACACATTTGGATTTTTAAAACAAAAAGAAAAGAAAAACGCTAGCCTTGAACATGTGTGTTTAATTTTCATTGAAAAAATGTCAACCAAAGAGACATACTCATCTATGTCTAATGAATATGGCTTGTATGTGGTTGTACATGTTGTACCTTCATAAAAAGAAGTACACATCCTACGCCCTGAGAAAACTGGGTACAGTCTGTCCAGGACATACCATGCTCTGCACAGCTCCATCGACTCTAAAAGCCTACGACTGATTAAAACAACACTAGATTACTTTTCTACTTTCAAACTATATTTTCCAGGACATTTTGGTGGTACAATAACTCAAAATAGGTTCAATTACACTTTGGTCATCACTCTATAGCACCTCTGTGCCTTTCACTGGCACTGCATAAGTTCAGGGTACCTAGCTTTATGGCATATGTCACACGTCATGTCACACCCCACGTTCGCCTTGAGAAGATGTGGCAGGTCAACAGTTTAGAGTGAAGGAAAGCTACAAGTAGGCTAACAGTCATGGCTGAAGCAGCAAGAAAAACAGGTAGAAAAGAGGATAAGGGTGTTATCTGAAGAGTCAAAGAATAGACAGCGTTACAGAGTCCGGACAGGAACTGAAAGTGAACGATGGATGACCCACTGATGGAGTCATACCAGCTTGAGCGTTTTATGTTCACTGTTATGGAATAAGAGATGAACTCTGGTGGTGTGTTCACTTCCAAAAGGATTTTAAGGACTTGTGTCATAGTTTTCACCGACACATGCTCACCGAACAGAACCACAACACAGGAACCCTGGTCCAACTGAACTGTAATACTGAAGTAACAACAGGTAAAACCCAGGGAGGAGGGGGTCTATGACAGTATATGAATAAATGAATGATACTGTAGCTCTGTTATGATCACAGAGGTAGAGAAAAGGTAAATGAGTTTCACAACAACAGCAGACTTAGAGGTATTAGTAATACATTTTTACTTTCACTTTCTAAAGGAGACGTCGATCACCGCTGTAGAGAACACAGACTATCTCAGCGGAGGATACGAACTTTATGTTGGGTGATTTTAATCATGTCTCACTAATGAAGACCCTAGTACATTTATATTACTATGTTTCCTGTCTTGCATCATGACGTTCACTGGCATCAAATGCACAAGTATTTTTTACGACAGTTGTTACAGACAATACCGTTTATTGACTTTAGGGGGACCCCGCAAACAGAATCTTAGCTAGTGCAGCTTTAAGCAGTTGGAGAAAATGAAAGAATGAATGAACAAATGCATCTCCTGTACTCTTCCATCCTGCCATTTCATTCTACATTTTTATTATCATTCAACCCTAGTATAATTCTATTACATTGCTGTAATAGAGGCTGAAGTCCCTTCTGGTTGTTCCCTTTGGGACTGCATATTGGGAAAAATCTCATTATAGTCAATGGCAACAGACAAATATGTTTTTGATCCCATTTAAATCATGCTATAATTTGCACGTATCATGTTTGTCTATTTAACCCATAAAGACCCAAACATCCATCAACAACCAAAAACATATACTGGTCTAAACTGTTTAATACCTGTTGATCCACTAATCTTATCAATCCATGTAAGTAAGAGGTGCAAAATACAGTTTGTCATCTTTTCATGGTCATCAGATATAACCCGTTTGGATGTTCAGAGGCTCTGTAGTTACCATGGAAACACCATAATCTTCTACAACATTAATTCACCAGTAAAACCCAAGGAGTTGGATCAATGACAGTGGATGAAAATGCTTGGTTGATGTTCAGTTAATGATAGATTTGACTGAAAAAGTGTTTTTTTTTTTGGTTTGTTTTTTTTTTGCTGCTTTTGATATAATAATTCTCAACTTTAAGCTGAGCTTTTATGAACATCTTACGATCAATGAATTAAATACAGAAAAAATACCTGATTTATACTAATAAAATACAAAATACAGAGGATAATATTATAAATAAATGATGATAAATCACTGACAAAAGCTTCGATATAGAAAAATTTTTATTTGGGAACTGACATAAAAGTAGCGCTAGGTGTTTATGGGTTAAAAGATAATTAAATAAAGCAAAAAAGTTGCAGTTTGTAATAGTGGTAGTATGCAACCAATTGTATCCACTTCCACTGTGAGTACAAAAATCTCATTCTAATGTGGTAAAAACTGTTCATATTTTCCGGCAATTATATAATAATGGCAGCATAATTATGAGTATAATTTCATTTCAGTATTAAATTCCCCTAAATGTCCCTAAATCTTACACAATGAACTTGAACGTTATTTGATAAGGTCAGTTGAAAGGGATGCTGGAGCATGATGGGTGGTACAGCTGGCAGGATGCTTAATTTGACCTGACTGAGCCAGACATAACAGGATGTTGGAAGAAAAAAAGACAGCTCGCCAAGTGTAAAGTCATAAAGTGTATTTGAAAACATGTTATATCCTTTGGAAGGTGCAGGTGGCTCAACTGTGTGAATGAAAAATGATCTGTGTTTTACTCATGCAGATGAAAAAATTTGGCACAAAAGGAACAAGAAACATAGCGTTTCAACTTACATTTGGACAATTAGATTTTCCACTCCATATAGTTTTTCAATATTACAGTTGGATCGGAGAATTACAACCTCCGCCTTAAAACTGTTTATCACTGGAGACAATTCACTTCTGAATGAGATTGTATGTCAGAAACTGTGCAAGTGCCTCATTTCATGCTAAAGTGAAATACGTCATCCAGGGTGACCTCTGTGATTCAGCCCCTCGGCTCATTAACTGCTCACACCTATTAGTCCATGGTGATGAAAGAATAGACATACGTATAAAGAGAAGAAAAAAAAAAAACAAAGGAGATTTTCTTCGGGCTGGAGTAAACAAAAGCCTAGTAGGAATGATGTAGTTGGTTTTCCCCTTTCTAACACAAAGCCCTGTACAGTATATCATGGATTCCACGGGCTTGACTCAAACACCCCCCTCCTCCCTCCCTATCCAGTGGACTCTCCCAACAACCCGACCGTTTGTTGCTGTTGGGAGGGAAGTGATGTCAGTGAATGAGAAGTCGACACAGAGGGGGGGAGGCAGCGAGGGATGCACCAAGCCAGGACCCAGCCTATCTGATGTCAGAGACTGTGTGTGTGTGTGTGTGTGTGTGTGTGTGTGTGTGTGTGTGTGTGTGTGTGTGTGTGTGTGTGTGTGTGTGTGGTTGAGACATCACCAGTGTGGAACAAACTGGGGGTGGTATAGTATCGGGCTCCTGTCTGTCTCTCCATATTGCTGACTGATGATCTTCTGCACAATAACTGCTATACATTACTAGGACAATACAATTGTGTGTGTATGTGGCAAGAGATAGTTTCCTTAAAAGATTAATAAAATCATCAGATTTCCTTGAAACTCTTGTGTCTGAGTGACATTCCTGTGGTCGTACTTCTGTGAAGCTGTTGTTGCTGCTGTTGCAATCTTTGATTAAGGTTTCTGTGGTCATGTTTTAGTATGAGTATTATCAAGTGGGCCAAGTTTCATCCTGGACACTCACTCTGCTGTGGCCACCTTAGGTATCAACTGACGCACTCTAAATAATGGTTGGTCTGTGTCACTCAACCACTTAACCATGCCAATGTTTTCTCAAAACATCCAGGGCATAGAGTTGAGGTCAGAAGTTTACATGCATTCAAAGTCGGTTTTTAGGAGCATTTTATTTCAATACTTGCTCCCACTGTTAGTGCAGTTAGCCCAGATTCTTTATTTTAGCCCTGTCAGATTTCAGAAATATAGTAGAGAAAACATTTACATTATGTTAAGTTTTAAGTTTATTTGATTACATTATTAGAGGGTTAAAAGTTTACATGCACCCAAGTCAATGCAGCCCTGAAGCTTCAAGAAAAGGAAGTTTTGTCTTTGACTTCCCATTCCCACTTCCCATTCAGTGTTCAGCATAAATGAGTACACCCCAACAGATTTGTCACAAAACCTTTAGTTTTCTTTGAGAATCAACATTTTC
>JAPTGZ010000015.1:21082657-21116643 GCA_029814645.1 Fowleria isostigma | reverse complement strand
AGGAAATAAATTAATTTAAAAAACCTAAAAATATACCATTGTAAGTATTTAACTATTTATTCATTCATTGTTGTATTTATTTTGGCATTCAAGTATTTATTTAATTATATATAAATTTTTCTCTGCGTTTATTTATTTATTTCTAATTATGTCATTTTTTGTCCCTCATAATAACACTCCAAACAGAAACAAAAACCCCTCTAACCCCCCCAATAAGATCTAAAGTGAATAAATATTGGTAATAATATCAGCGTGTGCATTACATATTGAACATACATTTGAGTGAACATTAATATGCATACAGACACATATATCCAATGCATCATAAGTCCATAATTCATCATCTTCACAGTAGTAACACTCTATTCACAGAATTTGAAGTAGTATGGTACTTGTCATTTCATTGCTCACACAATGACAATAAAGGCTACTCTGATTCGGATCTGGCCCAAACTGAGGTGAACAAATATGGCTCAAAATCCTCGGATCTGACCTGAATCCCGGACGTAAAAGTCAAAATTGTGCCCTTTCATGACGGATATTAGAAAACTAGCTGCACATTCGTACATCCAGGAGGAGCAGAATGGTTGAATGAGCTGAATGATTGCTATGGCTATGGCCTTGGGAAATCTAGGACACACTGTGTACTACGCAGAGAAAAATACCCTCAAAGTGCCATCAATTAAATCATACCTGCAGTGCTCTGATATTCTACCTCTGCATTTCATTCACAGACAGGCAGCACCTCCTGAAGCCTTTTAATCTGTGTATGAATACAAGGAGGAGAAGAAAAAAAAAAAAAAGAGAAATATCTTTTCAAATATATGAGTCAGACGTCCCTGGATGAAGGCGTCACCATGGCGACCAGGTGTGGACGGGAGGAGAGTGGACGGCGGTGGTTGGTTCAGAGGTGCGGCAAGGCTGTTCTCCAATCCTGACTGTTGATGGCTTCCTTCCAGGATGGTCACCTAGCAACCAATGGTTAATCACTGAAGGTGACTCCCCACCCCACCACCACCCCCCGCCCAAGCAACATGTGAAGGACGTCTAAGCCTGAGGAGTTACAGTATGTTTGCAATTGGTGTATTTAAGGATGCAAGGTCACACTATGAGTCGAAACGTCACCTATATTTAAATGAGTGAATGATTTATTTGGTTTGCACATCAATCATTTCACTTAATAATTACAGCAAACTCAAAAAACAAAAAGGGAATAGGCTAGAATAGGGCTGCACCATTATCGCCAAAATGATAATCCCAATTAGTTTGCTCAATATTGCAATCACAATTATTCAAAATTATTTATCATGTTCGGAAAATCATTTGTATTTTTATTGCTGTACTTTTAAACAAACAATATGTGAACAGTTGTCAGTGCAAAATGAATTTTTAATTAAGAACTAGAAAAGCACTTGGAGAGCGCAGACCTCCACCAAGCATGATAGTCCTCCCCATATTGTGGCTCACACCAAAGTAATAATCCGTCATTTATTTATGTCAGTGCCCTATTTATTTATTTATTTATTTTTTTTGTGGAGTTATATGCACAAATGCTGAAAATGGTCCTATCTCCCAATGTTAAAGAATTCCTTTAAAAAAATCCTGGAATTTCCTCAAAATCCATCCAGTAGTTTTTGCATAAAGTTGCTAACAGACAGACAGACAGACTGCCCCGTACCTGGCCCCTCCCCCTTTTTCACACAGCTCAGTGAAGCGCAGGTAGCCCCGCCCACACCCACATAATGAGGAGAGACATTCAATTTATTGGACGTGTCTTTAGCCAAATATAAGGATATTGCAGCTGGTATTTCAGTGTGTCTTTGGGAGGTAGATGGATGGTGTTGCTACTTGTCATTTCGGCAGCTTCATGAAGCCTTAACCATGCATTCGCCCCCTGGTGGTTGGATGACTACTGATTGAGAACGTGCTTGATTAGATATGCAGCAGAGCCTGCATTTTAAATGTAAATATCGCTGACAATCAGGTTTTATCTTGTGCTTTTTACAGTGTTTTTTTTTATTACACTGTGATTTTATTTGTTTTTAATTTATTGTATTTGTTGCTTGTTTGTTTATTTGGTTTTGGATGGACAAAATCGTGATTACAATTAAAATTCAATTAATTGTGCAGTCCAAGGCTAGAAGCAAAAGCTTATTTAGTGCCTCTCCTTTTCACCTGATCCACTACTTACATTAATTTAACCCTTGATTTACCCCTCAAAAAAGTTCCACCCTTGACCCTTCGTGGTACGAATAATAGATTTCACACTGAAAGTTGGGCTTTGGAAATCTCACCCACAATGACATTCCCTCACCAAAAATCAACTCCGGTGAGAAGGATAATTGTCTGTGAGGGAGATTTGGATTGTGGAAATACGAAGGTTAAATGTGTACAGCATCAAACAATTCTCATAACAACTTAATATTCATGAATGATTTTATACTTAAGGCTTTTTTAAACTTTGTCAAAGAAGTGAACAACTTAAATTCATCATAATTTCACACCCACAACCCAAATACATCTGAAATTTACATTTGTCCTCACTTAAATGTATTCGCAAATATAAAGACCTCTATTACTTTCTCTTAATTTCAATCAATCATTTATTTGTTCGAGCAGATGAAAAAAACAAAATATTTTATGTGTAAAAGGAACTCAATAATAGAGCAAATACATTAAATAAAGATGATCAAGACAATAGAGCAATTGCCATGTACACTAGTAATAACAAAATAGATTCAATATGTATTGCTCAAAAGTGGAAAAAAGAAAACGTATAAAATCCCATCCTCATCCCGTATTTATACAACAAAACACATTACGTTCACTTCTTAAACTCTTTCCCCATTGGACACCTACTAGTAACACCCCATATATATGTTACTAGAAAATATTTTGTTTTTCCAGTGTGTTGTTTCTTTAATTGTCACTACTTCAGCAAACGTCCTGAAAAAAAAACCAGAGAAAATGTACCATTATTATAATTTTTATTTATTAATTTAAAATAAAACAAACAAAAAACTATTAATTACATCTAAAAACAATTAAAAAATATATAACAAACAAAAATACTAATAAAAAATAATAATAAAGAAAAACGGTTTAAAAATTAAAAATAAAAGGAAAAAAATTTAAAATAAAGAAAATGTATTATTTAATCCTATTGGTTGGCCTAAATTGGATTGTGGTCACCTCCACCTATCTCAACATCTGTTATATTAAAAAAAATGGAACCTGTTATAAAGGTCGTCAAGTCACATCTTCAGTGATAAAACGGGTGGGAGGTGTTAAAACTTGTCATGGGGGGGTGGAGGGGTTGTCAAATGTCGTCTTTATGGGAGAAAGAGTTAACCCAAACATGTACAGATCACATCAATGAAGGCGTCAGGCTGAATATGGCCCGCAGGCTGTAGTTTGGACACCCCTATGTTAGGCTGTGTGAACACAGACGAATCACTGCAGCTCAATTAGTGTAGCCCAATACAGTAATAATAAGAAGAATGTTGATCTTAAAAAGTCAATGATGATTCAGCCATGCAGGTGAACACTGCCAACAACACGTAGTTTATAATAATAGATGTGCGGCTGTGGTATATTACAGTGTTTTAAACTGAAGACGGATAAGTCCTGATATAAATCTGAGGACTGTGCAGCAACACATCTCACACTTAGGTCCCCAAATAGAAAAACTAAATATAAATAAATAGAAACATTCAAATCCCAATAATCTTTCTTTAGGGGGGGATGGGGGGGTGGGATGTAGGTTGTTTATAGTGTACATGTTTGATAAATGACTGTGGAGCTTTCAGGTATCACAGTCCGTGCTGAGTGTAAATTCACAGAGGAGAGGTCTGAGATTGGAGCTGAAAGGGCTCAGTCTCCCCTCGAACAAATCAAAAAAAGTGCATTTCAGTACGCAGCTGGTAGTGTTGTGTGATGGATTTACACTTCGGAGCTGGTGAGTAACAATGATGTTAGTGGGGGGGGGTACTGGCTGGAAGTTGTGGTATCCAAATTCCTTCATTGCACAAGGTGAATGTGGAGCGTGGGTGACAGTGTGTGTGATTCTAGGGCTGAGCTATGCAGATACTCGTTAGTATGTGGTTGTGGACGTGCACACTAGTGCCTTTAATTATGTAAAGATGTACGGTCTACGTCACTGGATCTTCCCCAAACTGGACGTGGGCTACTGACACAGATGACCAGAATACACACAGTAATGACTGGAAAGGAGCGGAGTCACTTTATCAGCTACATTTGGCAACATTAAGCCAAAACCATGGCTTCACTCGTAGCTTTGAGCAGCATTTCATGTTCGACAAGACATACCCTACCTTCAAAAAATATACTTCTTTTAATTCTGTTTGCGCTAGTAAACATCATCCACTCCAAGTGTTTTACTAAGTTTCATAAACAAGGAGATTGTTGCTAGGCAAGCCATGTTTACAGTATTAGATACAACAGTAATACTAATACTGGCAATAGGCAACTTCATCAAGCATAATTTATCATTCACTTGCAAAATGAGTGACCTATCTGATCATCAACGCAAAATTACAGCATAATATCATTAGCTAATCTATAGACATGGGTTTTACAACTTCAAATAAGTATATGGCAGCATATTGGTCGGATTTGTGGAGTCATTACAACAGCATTCAACTCTCAGGAAACACTTAATATGAGTAAAATGAATGTAATTTTGAGTGGATGAATGTAATACTAAGGAATACTAAGAGGAATAAGTGTTAATGAGCATCGATGCATCCTGGATTCCTTCTATCACTGATAATGGAAGGGTGTGGTTTTGTGTGTGTGTAAGTGTTGGTCTCTTAACATGTGGAAACATCACCACAGAGGTGAGCTGTGGGTTTGATGACATCATCCACCCTGCAGCTATGGGGATTCCCTAACAAAAAACACATTCTCTTTCTCTCAACTCACTGCATTTCTGTCTCTGTCTGGACCAGATGGATGGGCTGGGTCTCTGTCTGTTTTCTCCTCGTCTTTATGTGGCCCGAGCACAACGGCGGCAAGGTGCGAGAGCCTCCATTTAGATGTGTGTGGGCGGGTGGGCGGAAGAGACAGCTCATTAAATCAACACAAGTGATATATGCACCCAAATAAATACGACTACAAAACAGAAGGTGGAAAGAAAAACACAACAGAAATACTCTAGGTCACGGCATGCAATGCAAAACACTCGGCGCCCACATTCATGAGTAATTTAGACCAGCTGATTTAGATGGCGCCCTCTAGGGGTGGTGGAGTTTGCAAAGCCCGTTTTGGAACCACAGAGAGGAGAGGGAAAGAGAGAAGGAGAGGACCTAGGTGTGCTCCAGAAGCCACTGAAAGAGAGGGATGCGGTGCGTTTCCCTGCCCGCCTGCAGAGCCTCTTCTCTGGGATGGGGCTCGCTGTGCACCTGGCTCTCCTCACAGTATCGCAGCAGGGTGTGCATCAGCTCTCCTACCCTCCACCTCCGCTCCCGAAGCCTTTGGACCACTGCTGGGAGCTGAACGAGACAGTTGTAATTATTTTACAAATCAAAGGTAAGAGACTTGTATCACAGCTTATCAGGTAAGATATAATGCATTAAATAGTTGAAATTTGTTGCATTATCTACAAAATAAAATTTCAGGAGGCTATTTTATCATCAACCCCAGTAGCACTCATAACACTGGTCTACAAGTATTACGCTTCCAGAATAAAAGTAGGGAAATTTTACCACAAATGAGTCACCGATAAAGAAAAATCAAGTCAAAAATGCTGGTCGGCTGATGTTTCCAAGATACGATCTTGGATCAAAATGTGAAATTGGAGAATTAACCAGAGAATGAGTTTTACTCAAAAAGAATATTTGTCTTAGAGCTACCAGATCTACTCCAAAACACACATGGTCTGCACATAACAATATATTCACTTTACAGGTTCTATCTAGTGGAAGATTTACAAATCTATAGTATAAATGTACATAAACCAACATATATGTGTAATAACACATTATCATATACCTTCAAAACATCAGCAAACCAGCACTTTTGCCATTTGTTTTCCAATTAATCTTATTAAAATATGTAAGTAACATTTAGTGCATTTAATCTCTCAAGTAGATAATTTCTAAAACCCTGTAGACCAGTGTAATCAGGAAATTGATACAAAGCAAAGTTAATTAACAGCAGGAACTGTGCAAATACTTCAGATTAAGAACCTGGATTAACAAGGAGACAACATTAACAGTCACTGAGGGAATCTGACCTTGGCAAGGAAAATATGTTTGATAGACAGTGTTGAGGAGTAACAGGATTACATTTTTAGAGTACAAAATATGAGTAATTGTATTCTGTTACAGTTACACAATTTTTATACATGGTAATCAGTATACAACTACATTACAAAAAAAAAAAATCAATGGATTACATTCTGTTATTTTCTATCTGTAATCTGTAATGGAATACATTTCAAAAGTAACCCTCCCAACACACAGCAATAGGAATCATGCATTTCCGTTTAATGACTCTGTTTCTATGTAAAATCACCTGCTGAAGCTCTCTGTCAGGACTGAGCTGGATCTGGGGGATGTCAGCCATGGAGGCTGCCACCCACTGCAGCATGCTCCGGAGCTGAGAGTCGAGGGCCACGTTTTGAGGGCCACGCCCCAGCTCTCTGACATCTGAGTTGACCATGTGTAGTACAGTCCTAGGAGCCTGCATCTGAGTCCGGTCTGCACAGAGGGTCCCTACAGTAGAGGGAGTAACATCATTATTCTCTTTTATACTGAAATTAATCTATTCGGAAATGCAGCCTAAAGTGTTTCACATAGTGACATGAACCCATAAAGACCCAGCACTACTTTGTGTCAGTTCCCAAATTAAATTTTCTCTATATTTAACCTTTTTTTAAACCCATAAAGACCCAAACATCCAACATCTACCAAAATAATGTACTGATCTAAACTGTTTAATCCCTGTTGATCCACTGATCCTATCAATACATGTCAATAATTGATGTAAAATACAGTTTGTCATCTTTTTATGGTCATCAGATATGACTCATTTGGATGTTCAGGGGCTCCATAGTTACCATGGAAACACTGTCATTTACAACATTGATTCACCAGTAAAACCCATGGAGTTGGCTCAATGACAGTGGATGAATTACACTGGTTTATATTCAGTTAATGATATATTGGACTGAAAAAGTCCCTTTTTCTTCAGTTTTCTCTGTTTTTGATGTAATGATCCTCAATTTTACTCTACTTTTAAAAACATATAGATGATTAGTGAATTAAATGTTGGAAAATACCTGCTTTTCACAGAAAAAAAAAAAAAAAAACACAAAATACAGAAGATAATATTACAATGGGGCGGCAGTGGCGCACTTGGTAGAGCAGGTCGTCCAATGATCAAACGGTCAGTGGTTCGAATCCCGCCTCAGAAAAACTGTCCGCATGTTGAAGTGTCCTTGGGCAAGACACTGAACCCTAAATTGCTCCCAGTGGGGGTCTGGTAGCGCCTTCCATGGCAGCAATTGCTCACTGATGTATGAATGTGTGTGTGAATGGCTTGTAATTTACACTGTAAAGCACTTTGTGACTCCTGTCTGTCAAAGGTGCTACATAAATAAAGCTTACTTACTTACTTACAATAAATGGCAATAAGCCACTTAAGGATGGTTAAATACAGAGAAAAAATTATTTGGGAAATGCCATAAAATGTCACACTTGGCCCTTATGGGTTAAAAGAGCCCAGAAAAAACACAAATATAACTTTATCTGAATAATTGCCATAAGAGGTTGGTAAGTCTCCGTAACGCCATCAAAATCATAAAATGGCGCTTGTTAGTGATGGTAGCTCAGTTTAATTCATGGACAACAAAGGAGTCTAGCAGTTATATAAAATACCATGCTGACCTTGTCAACCATATATGTAAAAAAAAACCCCTACTTTTTGTGTGATTGAGTGGTGCAACACACACCACCAACACATAACTGAAAAATTGAACCACATTTACTGGTAAAAGCAATGACTGATTTTATAGTTCTGCTGCGGAAATTAAATCACAACAAACGCTGTGATGGACAACACGGACGGATGACAGAAATAATAGCAAAAGGAGAACTCCAGCACGTAACTCATAAATTGAAGCATGTTTCTTGGAAAAATATAGAATGGGTTTCCAGTCATGGTCCAGAAACATACGATTAATAGACAGACAGATGGGTGGACAATAAAAACTACAACACTAAAAATGTACACATTACTAACAGGGTTTACATGTTACCCTTCAGACGTCTGCATGTTTCGGCCTTTACTAGAGCGTGCAGTCACATGGTTAGTTTTGACTGCACACTCTAGTCAAAACTGACCGTTA
This sequence comes from Fowleria isostigma, assembly GCA_029814645.1. NCBI lineage: Eukaryota > Metazoa > Chordata > Actinopteri > Kurtiformes > Apogonidae > Fowleria > Fowleria isostigma. Next base: position 21,108,272 of record JAPTGZ010000015.1, on the reverse strand, counting down.
TATCCAGTTTGGGTTTTATTGTTTTGGTTTTTGGGGGAAAAATCCTCGAGTTTTAGGACAATTTTCAAGAAATGCTAAGATCTTAAGGCTCATTTATGCTCGCTTTATGTAGGTAAATAGGTACATCTGTTTCTAGTGTTGTCATGTCCCCCTGCCTTCATACTTCCATGCATCCTGCATGTTGGAATGAATGTTTCTTAGTCAATCCACCAGAGGGCGCTGCTCTTAATTATCGTACTATACTGGCTGAATACCAAAAAGAAGAGTAAACTTTTTTGAGGAGAACAAAGTCAAATATGGTGACAGAGGAGGTTTTACCAATGTGAATACTAATGTTAATATTGAGAAGGGTAGTTGACATAAATTTATCAAAACTTTTTCACTAACTCACACGATCACTCTTTGAAAAGTTCTGCTATTTACGGAAATTACTCTGTTCAAATCTCAACACTGCCTCCACAGTTCCTGGTGGTACTGCTCCGCCTCGTCTGTCTGGGTATGCGGCCGCAAGGTCCCAGAAAATGTACAGAGTTACACACATAATGTACGTATGGGACGGACAGAACACTCCGTCTGTGTCTTTAATATAGAGCATAAATGAGCCCTTAATGGATCAGATAAATACAGTCGTGAAAAAAATGATTAGATCACCCGATGTTTTCTTCAGTTTCTTGTTCATTTTAATGCCTGGTACAACTAAAGGTACATTTATTTGGACAGATAAAATGATAACAACACAAATAGCTCATAAAAGTTTAATTTCAGAGCTGACAACTATCCATTTTCCATGGTTTTCTTAATAATAACCAAAATCACATAAGTTCTTATATTAATATGTGATTGTACTGACAAAAACAGTGCTTTTAGACATTCCATGTTTTCTTTTATGTTTTAGTCACATGATACACACAGGACTTAGTATTTGATTGTATAACCATTGTTTTTGCTGACTTGATGATCTAATAGTTTTTTCTGCGACTATAATGCTAATTTTTGGCCATAAACAACCCAGTTGGTGCTGCTGTATAATGTGTATCTTAGTGTGTTTGCTTCTTATGTGTGAAATCTTATAATTATACACTCCACCATAATACTGTCATTATTTGAACGCACCTACTGTGGAAATGTATTTCTTCGTTAAGGACAAATAGCCTATCCTTCTATACACCAAATGCAGACCAATATGCAAAGTATTATTAAGCAGCCCTTCACTCCCCCAGCCATGTTCGACTCAGTGCCGGGTTCCCACGCTCCCACACCAAGAACATACCCAACGAGGAGCCCCCCCCTTCCACTGGTGGCTGCTCTGGTTGAACACACACACGTTGCACACACACACACACTCACATAACAGAACGAGTGACTGTGGAGGGAGTGGAGTGGATGAATGAGCAATAGTGTGGCTGAATATGGGGGTGTAGAAATCCCCGGCTACAACGCATTCAGACAGGCAGACAGACGCACACAACCGGCTACAATCAAGGCCAACTGTTGTCAATCTCAAAGAATGGAAAGACCAAAATTAGATGAACAGCCTGTCTTTCTCCCAATGTCTCTCAGCTGTCAGAAAGTGTAAAGTGAGTCTGGATCTTTTAGACAATTAGATCCTTTTGTTTGAGAGCTGAAACTGAAAAACCCCAGTACTCCTTCATCAATACAGCTGATTCATAGGTAAAGTTGTGGGTAATGGCAGATCCTTACCACTGGATTCCTCTTTGACCTCAGTCTCCTTGTCCTCTGTATGGTCACTGTTGAAACATATAGCATTACACACATTAGTGAGAATCTGCCAACACTCAGCAAAGTTGAGTCTTTAGTCATGGACAGATGACAAGAAGCATGTTACAACTATGAGCATGCATGAAACCGGCCTCTGATACAAGTACAGCGGGATACAAAAAGCTCTGCGATCAAAGCAGTCCTGATCCAGAGTTCTTCTATATTCCAGTAAATCAGATTAATGTCTTTTTTTTTTCAGATTAAGACAGAATGACTAAGAGTGTATTTTCATTAGTGTGAAAGTGTACTCAATATCCATTTCGTCAATTGTGCAAATATTTGCCGTGTGACGTGCCAACAGGTAAACAGTCATTTCTCCACTTTATAAGTTGGTTAATGACAGTCTTGTTGACACAGCCCTCGGCTACAGACACTGAGACTCTGCACATTATGATATACAGTAAGGATCTCATTTTGGGAATCATGAGGCAGTGATGATACAATCAAAGCTGAGGTGAGGGAACTGAAAACTAAGACACAAAGGCAGCAACAAATACACAGCCATGTGTTACAAGACTACCATCAGTTTTGTTTTATCTTCTGCTAATGTGCTTGAATAGTATAAACCCACCAGAGGACAATTTTTGAAGCAGCTGGCAACTACTATCAGGCTTCTAAATAATTCATTTCTCAGCTAAGTGTCATTCTTAAATCCAAGACAATTCTGCCTGATGCTTCTTAAATTATTTTTCCAGTGCTTCTAACAGTCTTGTTTAGAATTAACTAAACACACGAGCTAAATCTGTGAGAAGTCTGCCACCAAATGTTGAAAAGCAGGCACTGAACTGGAGACCTGCTACCAACTAATCCTTTGTGCCCAGTGATTATATTGTTGTGAAGGGGTGGCCCACTCTCAACATTATAATCAAATATACAGCTCTGGAAAAAATGAGGAGCCCAGTTTAAACTTCCAGACCTGAACCCCATTGAAAACGTCTGGAATGTGATTATGAGGGTGGTGACAAATCATCAAACAGAGCTGAGGTGTTTGCATTTTTTCCTGCCAGGAGTGACATAAAACAGCCAACAGCAATGAGAAAGACTCATGTTGGAGAGCATGCCAAGACACATGGAAGACGTGACTGAAGACAGACACGTAAACTCTGTGTTCTAACATTAGTATGTGATGTTATTTTCTGCAAAACTGATGAACTGAATGGTAATATTTGAATGCAAGATTTGGGGGAAAGGTGATCAGTTAATTCTAGAATAAACAAGAAAATGTTAATTTAATTCCAACACATACACTTTAATCAAAATCAGTGAAAAGCAACCTATTCCAATTACTGATACAAATAATTATTGTGATACAGTTAAATTACAAAAAAAAAAAAAAAAATGCAGAGAATGAAATACCTAGTAAGATGAGGTGGGAAAAATGCTCAAGTGCCTACAATGGACAATTTACCTGATAAATGACATGCGTTTCCCAGGATGGGACATAATGCCATGATGTACAGTCCATAGAGGGCTGCGTGTACTGTAAAGATTTCATATTATTAATAAATACTCTCACCGCTTTTTCTCCCAGGTCTGATATTGCTATAAAGCATTAGTGTTTTTAAAACCCTGCTATGTTGATGCATTTGGTTGTTTGTGGAACCTGACATTTGAGAAACACGAGGTCTCAGCCAAAATGCACTGATTTAATGTGCTATATATTATAAGGACAACATAAATGTGGTAGCTCTCTGCATTCAAATGGACACTCAACAACTGAATCTGAACTCTCGATGATACTGAAATTTCTTTCAAGAGCATTTTTTAAAAAAAATGTAGATTAGAAATACTGAACTGTTTGAAGTTGAATCCAGGCTACAAAAACAAACATACATTTACAAATGGTTGCCAATGCAGATTCAGTTTTGCTGTATATATTTATATGCCTTTGTCCTTTTTTATTGAATGTTAGAACAAGTCAACAGTAAAGGCAGTAGAAAAATAAGGTGGGTTTAAACTGTTCAAAAGCACTAAGGAGGATAAGAATGCCCAAAATAATGACACTACAAATTTAAAAATATATATTGAAACAGCATTAGGTAAAAAACACTTTGCATGCATGCTGACAGAAGCATCTACAAACACATACCATGTCAAGCATTTTATATTTAGAAGTGCTCATGCAAGAAGTTGGTGGTTCCTAGTATGAGACAAAGAACAAATCAAAATACTATTGTACCAGGAATATAGTAAATCATTTTCATATGAAGTAACCATCCTGTGGTTGTAATTTGGTACTGAGATTTTGCACTAATGCAAGCGTAGCATGCGTTCTTACTTCCTTTTGGCTCCAGTTTGAATATTTAGATTTAGCCATGCCTTTGTCTCATTCTAGGTGATTCCCCCCAAACCTTATGGGCATTTTGAAAACTTTGCAATTCCAACCAGTTGCTGACCGACCTGTCTGAGGGGGAGGACAGGCGCTCCTCACATGCCTCCCCCTCCAGGCCCAGACTGCTCCAGCTACTGCTGTTCCCATTGCTGCTAGAGAGAGAAGGAAGGTAACGCACCACTGAAATACTGACAGATAGACTTAGATTAAAGGTGTGAATTAATAATGCTTTATTGATGCCATTGCCATTACTGATTCTACTTATCAGGTTGATAATTTTATGATTCCTTAGTGATTCCTGATCAAATTTGTGTTAGGAAAAAGTACTGTTATCCTCGTTTATGCGGAATGAAGTTTCACACTGCGTTGTGTTTTCCTAGCCCCCATTCCTCTTGTGTATGGCAAATTTCAAGAATCACAGATGTATGATTTTGGTGCTAATGTTTCGCAATACGCAGCTGTCAGACAAAAAAAAAAACATGCCAGGATCAATAAAAAGCTACATGATTGGAAGTGATTTGACGTTCTAGAATGAGTGGAATGAGTTTCCAATTCCCATCCTTCGCTAAGATACAAACATCTTTACAGATCTTATCACATGAGAGCCTCTTAAATGGAACAAAGACCAGGCTATAATAAGCAGTTTTATCCTATTTGTTATAATGATCGGACCATGTCACATCATGTAGTTTGAACAAAGCAGTACTCAGGATGATGACTATTACTGGCATTAGAAATCATCCTTTAAATACCGGATCAGAAACAAAACAAAGGTGGATTCTGCATATGATGCAGATATTTCCACCATATCCGACTGAATCACCCATAATGTTGATAAAGATAATTTGTTGCTAAAGGCCTAACATGTGAGATCATTACATTCCTGTCCTCACATAATCCAGTTAATCCTTCGGTTTACACCAGGACAACCAGCTGGCAACAGAAGCACAACAACAGAGACTCCCTCTGTAATTAGTCAATGATTAGCCTCCTGGCTACAACATGCATACTGTGGCTTGCAGCACGCAGAGTAAGGTTGAAGGAAAGAACATTTCTCAAATCTAAAAATAACTCCATTAATCTGAATTACCTCAGCTTCAGCTTTCTCCCTGTGGTTTGAGTGAATGACACATGGTGAGAACTTGTTAATTAAGTCAATCAACATGCTCAGTGTCTCAGTACGCCCTTGTGGTAATTTTTTCTTCCGTTATTTCATCTGTCGTGCAAAAATCAATGCAGTGGGCTTTTGAAGGTACTTTAATGAATTACATATGGTGGGCTTTGTTCCTGGCACAACTGTGCCTAAAGTAAAGAGAGCACGCAAAGACACACCTTTTGAAAATATTATCATATGTGAACTTGGCCCTGATGGCTAAAATAGCTAGCTGCTAACACACTCTTTTCTCTCAGTATCTTGGGAAAGAATTTCAAATGTTGTCAGTTTTGCTTCCATAGCGATAGCAGCCTTTGCCAGAAATTTCAACAGCTTAATTCCCAGAGACAAGAGGCCATGTAAGACCATATGACTGAGAATGCTGACACTCATACTGCCTCCCTCCTTTTCTTTGCAAACACACATATAGTGATGATGATACGCCAGTTGTCGAGACGCCAGTTCTGTCACAACATCTATTTAATCCTTATGCCTGTGGTGTATTTCACAAACATTCTCAGAAAAACTTACACATCCACAAGAGAGCTCAAATATAATGTCAACATTTGCACAAATCAGATAAAATTACATTTTGGTGGTGAGGTCTAAATAAGATTCCCAAAACATGCATTGACCCTGCTGCTAATGTGGAAACCTCTTATTGAAACTCTGCTACAAAAACAACACCATCATGGAAACTGAAACATTGTCTGTACATTTTTCTAGGTTAAATGTCAGGAAGCTGTGCGTCTCAGTACATCAAAACAGGAACTGAACAACATGACATGAACATGAGAGTATTATTTATCATTACAGTGAATTAATCTGGAGGAAACCATGTTGTGGACTATACGTTTACATGTAACACTGTGTGTAATTAACAAAATAAACGTAATTGCTATCTATTACAGTTACTGAGTAAAAAAAAATACTTTATATAAACATTTTGACAAAGATCAGTGTTGGGTGTGATTTCCACTGCCTGACACAAATGTGTTATTACACATTTCTGGCTTTAATGTTCATTTTACAATACTGTCTTTGATTATTTTTCTGATAAGGCATGTAAACAAAGTAATAACAAAAAAGTGGTTAGATTATTTGCATTAGTTATACATTTTTAACAGTTTAACAAGTAAACTGTAACCTTCCCAACAATAGAAGTAGGATTAGTATGCTCAGTGTGTGTTCAACACTTTATTAGATACTAAGTAGTGTACCTGTCACTGAGGTGGAGGAAGCTGCTGTTGTCATCTAGGTGCTCATCTTCAAAGCTCAAGTTTGACCAGCTGCCCAGGCTATCATCTCCTACGCTCAACTGCTGGGACACAGTAGACTCTGTGGTTTCCCTCCCTTGAGAGCTATTTAGGAAAATAAAAAGCAGTATTATCAAGGGAAAAAGGTGGAGAATGAAAGCAGCTTTAAAACAACCCGTAAGGAGTGTTTTTCACTTATCAATGTAAAACAGAGCATATACCTCATGTTGGCAGCCTGGCAGATGTTGGACAAGGCAGAGGTCATGATCTCAGCAGTAAGGCTTTCAGCGTAGCTTGTTCCATCATGCCCAATCCCACTGTCAGCATTCAGGCTGGTGTTACTCAGCTCACGTTTTGCGGTCTCCATTGCCATGGACACCATCTCCTCTGCAAATACGGCCCGGTGATCCAAGTTAATGTGAATCTTGGGAATCTCCAGGCCTGTGAGTCGTTCAGCCCTCGCCTGACTTTCGGGCCCTCTTCGCCTTCTCTGTAAAACAGGCTGGTGGTGGTGACTACTAAGTTTACTGCAGTAGGGACACTCCTGGGCCGGACAGTAATGGCATGTTCGCTCCCTTAGGGCATCAGACAACCTCTGGGTGTGTGAATGTCGCTCGTGGTCTTGTTTCCTCTGGTGATCATGTGATGGATGTCCTACTGATGCAAGGCTCATCTTCAGAGTGTCATCAACTATTTTCCTGGCATAATGCTCAATAACTTGCATCACTCTACTGCTGTAGCCTCCCTCATACAGGCTGCCTGTGCTGTGGTAATGCCTGCTCCTTCCTTCCTTGGACAACAGGGGGCAGGAGAAGGAGTTCCTTATGAGATTCTCTGTCATATCTTCAAGTTTAGATTTTTTATACAGACAGGAGTCAGTGAGAGATTTGGGTAGTCGCACAGAGGAAAGATGAAGCTTGCGTGTGACATCACATGTGATATTGTAAGCTAAAGACTCTGCAAAGTTAACTAGATCCATGTACTCTCTTTGGCTCTGTTCTTCAGAAACCCTACAACAACACTGATTGTCCTCACCTGAGGGAGTAACTGCTGACTCTGCTCTCTCCTTGGGCGAAGACGCCTCACTGCCAGAAGCCCTCCACTCATCTGGCAGGGACCGGGAGAAGTGAAGGCGGGTGGTGCATGATCTTTGTTTGATCTTACGGCTAGCATGAGCCAAGCCTAACTTTATGGAGCGGTAAGCCAAACGGCTCGCATACTGATCTAAAACTAACTCCCTGCTGCCTCCCTCCTTTTTTAGCACCCTTATAAGATACCCAGCGTATTCATCTGTCACACTCTCACAGCTAGGATACTCTGAAGACAACCCAGAGCTTGCGCTGGAGACTGTACTTGAGGTGGAGGTGGGAGACCGAAGAACAGACGCTATTAGGTCATTAGACCACTGCTCAGCCAATTTTCCTACCCTCAAGTTCTGGTCTGTACTTGACTGGGACGGGTAGTGATGATGGGAACATTCAGAGTTTGACCTATCAAAGCTTCTTCTTCTGAGGGCTCTGTGATATGGACATTGTTGCCCTGAACTCACCATCCTCTTTACATCATTGATAACCTCTCCAGCCACCTCCCCTGCATACACCCACAAAGTGTTAAGAGTCTGTTCTGAGAACTGAGCCACACTATCTCTTCTTTTCTCACTACCCTTAATTATCTCTTCTTCCTCATCTGACACTCCCAGGGTGTCCATTTCTGTTGCCATGGAAACAATGTGGCAAGCCAACCGCTCAGCATAGTGGAGAGCTTCCTTGTTGGACATTCTGCGAGCAGATGTCTTACTGAATTCATGGCCACTGTGCCCCGACTCTGCACATCTGTTAGGGGCCCTAACACCAACTGCTGCTTCCTCTGCCAACTGTTCCTCCTCCTCATCCTCATTACCATCTGCCTCCTCAGAAAGGGATCTCATCAGTTTGAGCATAAATTCTGCTTTGTCTGCATCAGGAGTAGTATCTTTTGGCCCTGGACCAGGCTCAGGCTGATAGTGAGGGGTTGGAGGGGGAGTAGCAGGGGAGAATTCCTTGGCCAGTTTGCTTTTCAGCTTCTTGGAGAACTGTTTTATCTGTTTCTCTTTAGATACCTCACTGGGTTGCTGAGGGGTAGAAGGAGGAGTGCCAGGAGTCCCACCAGACTTTTGGCCAGAGTTTGGAGCTGATTCATCTCCAGGAACTGATATCCTTCTTTGTCCGTACATAGCTGAACCCGGGACATCAAGAGTATCCATTAACACAGGATGGGTTTCAGCCACACCTCTGTTCCTGGGGTCTGTCTCACAGCTGGCTCTCCCTGTCTGGAAGGAAATGTGAGGCATGTTTGGGTCTTTTGAATGATGCAAAAAGCCACCCTTCCTAATAGAATCTTTACAGTCATACTTAAAACTTTCCCTGATCGCCCCCTGCTGTAAACAGGAATCTAGAGCCTCGTTACTTACAGTCTGCTTAGATGAAGAGACCCTTTGATTTCCTATTGTCTTTGTAAGAAAATCAGCACAGTCACCAAAACTCTTCTTCATTTTAGAGGCAGTTATAAGCTCACAAGCCTCAGTCACTATCATATCCACCATGTTGCCAGAGAAATTTTGAAAGGTGGACTTTCCTTGGGAGGGGTCTCCTTCGGGCATTTGGGTCTCAGTGTCATGACTGCAATGGTGAGTTTGTGTAGATGTGGTGGTGTCAGAGAAAGACGGAGTTAATAACCTTTTGGGGCTGTTTTGAATCAAACCAGATGTATTCTGAGAAGCCTCCTCAGAGTCCTGAAGGTAGGAGAGAGCCTGGCCTGCCTTGGGGACAGGAATACAGCTGGCCATTCCTGATACAGTGAACAGAGCTTTCTTCACTGTGCAGGTGGCATCCTCACTTGAAGGCCCTGGGGCTGGTGCAGCTGAGCTGGCACTGACAACCTGTTGGTTTGCAAAGGTACTGCAAGTGTTAGTGCTTGTATTTTCCGCACTGACATAACAGATATTATCTAAAGAGACACTGATAGCTGCTTGGCTAGTGAAGGCAACATCAGCCTGTGAAAGCTCTATGAAGGCCTCCTGGAGAACAGACTCTGACAAATCTGATGCATAAGAAGAAACAACTTCCTCCTCTTCTTCTTCCTCTTGCCCACGGCCAAAGGTCCAATCACTAGGAGTGCGAGGTGTTGATGGGTGGGAGAACTGACACACTTCCATTATGCCTTCAAACACCAGTTCTTCTGCCAAATCGGCAGCAAAACGTGTCACTGTGCTGTGAAAAATTTGTTTTTTTACTGTCAGAAATTCTGCCAATGCTCCAGACAGAGCTTCTCCAACCAAGAATCCAGCCAAACCATTGATTGCTCGTTCCTTCAACACATAGGCATGGCGCATGCCGATCTCATGAAAGGCCATCTGAAACACTGAGGAGGTCAGCCTCGCAGCTAGGTGACACAAGGTGGTTGTACAAGAGGACACACCTTTTTGGAGATCTCGTAAAGCACTGCCCAGGCTCATTTCCACCAAATCTGTTGCAAACCTCTGAATGCCATCCTTTAAAGATTGAGATTTCTTTTGCAGTTTAGCCACTGTAACAGTCTCTTGGATTTCTGAGAGCTTCATCAGATAACCTGATGGGTTCTTGAATTCTTTGTGGCAGACGCAGCTGAGATTCTTGTTATCACTGATATCAACAGCAGACTGGTAGCCACAGACAGATCCTAGAATTTCTTTGGACAGACTGCTGGCAAAGTCTGAGTAGGTCTTATACAGAGAGCAAAGGTCCTGGGGTTTACGTAGTTCTGAGCTGTCCTGTCCATCATCATCATCCGTCTTCCAAAAGTATTCCAATGCCCCACTACAATCAGTAAGGGGACTAAAGGCTGAGGAGCTAACAGGGCTGAAGAGAGGACCGCCATTTTCATCTGAGGGGGTCTGCACTGGACGAGGCGAGTCAGGCACCTCAGAATGGAGTGAATATGGTGAGCCTGGCTTCAGAGGTGTGGGTTTTTTCACATTGGCAGGGAGAGTGGGTGGGTCAAAGCGGTGAGGATTCATACCCTTGGTTGAACAGCCCCTGGAGACATATTTGGATCCTGACCCACTGATGCTTACATCTGCAGGCTTCTTCTGTGTGGTGGGGGCACTAATGGTGTCCAGAGGCAGTGCAAGAGTGCAGCTCTCAGAGCTTAGCTCCTCCAGGTCGTCAAACTGGTCAAAACTATCAAAAAACTCACTCACTTCAGAGTCTGAATCTTCAACTCGTTCCCTGGGCCCCCCCGGCACCTGAGGAATATCCAGTTTAGCCAGAAGGCTCTTCTGGTAACCAACTTCATCCAGGAAAATAATAGGGCTGGGGCTGGAGCAGTCTGATTCTTCAGATTCACTCACATGAATTGGAGGTGAGGGGAAACGAGCTCCGGGGCTGCAGTACGTCCACTGGGACTCCATACCTGCTGACCTCTGCACAGTGACAGATACATCTGGACCTGATCTATGTTTTGTTGAATACTTCTTTGAAGATGAGCTAATGATAACTCGGGACCCTAATAATTCCTTTCGTCTTTTATGTGACGGGACTGTCTGTGACGCCACGTCACGCTTTTTGAAATGTCGATAGGAGGCTGCAGCTGTGGAGGACAGAAGGAAAAAGCACATATTGAAAAGGTATTAGTTAAAATAATAGCACAATATGAGTAACAAAACTATCATAACTATCAAAACTGTCTATTATACCCTGAATATAAAAATATGAAGGAAAAGTGCATCTCAAATAAAATGTAACTTATTACTGCCATCTAGCAGTGAATTGACACTCTTCAAATTCCTCCTACTATTTATTCAACTACATAAAAATAAAAATGGTTCAAGTTTTATCCTGTTTTTATCAGCTGTCATTGTTCTGAAATTTTCATTAGTTAAGTTTCTTCATGCATTTTTTATTCAGTCCTCCAGTTCAGGTTTCTGTACACCTACGTAAAAGGATTAAAGGTGATCTAATTGCAGGAATTATGTTTAGTGCATATGGTTGTGTACCCCAAAAATAAGAACCTCTGAGTTTTCATTTTTTAAAAATGAGATAGCATATGGAACATGTCGTCTACATGGGGTCCATCATGTGTCTTCATTGGCTGAGAACATACTTACTTTCCTCAAATAGACCAGTGTTGTTAAAAACACACAATTTGACACTGTCAAATTTTTATATAACATTTCCTAGGTCATTTTCTATACTATGTCATGCATAAATTATTTCTTTGTTAACAATTAATCTGTACTCATCTTGTACAAACTCCAGTAATGCCTTCAAAGTCAGGGTTAAGTCAAAATGTTGCTGATAAGTTTGACAAAGTCACCAGTAGTTATAAAACCCTGGGTTAAAACACTAGTCATTAGTACTTATGATGCCATACCTGAGTCCAAACCAACATGAATAGTCCAATGGTATCCTGCTAGCAGGATGTACAGATGGCTATAGTAATGAACTTTGGAGATCATTCCTATATCAAGGCTAAATAGATGATACAGACAGACTGACTGCACTCGAGATCAACCACACAATGGCCAGCCACTTGTTACAACTCCCATTCACGATCATCAGATCCACCTGGCACATCTATAGACAGGTTCATGCTACCTGCCATAAAGGTAGCCAAGACTCTGACACTTGCACAGTGGTAAAATCGGGTCATATCAGTGGTGGATGAAATTTCAGTTTGCATTTGCACATCTGTAATTCCATGATGATTAAAGCCATTGCATGAGCTGAGGCTGTCTTGATTTGTGTTTGCATATTGATTACTTCCCAAGATTAGGCTATTTTCTGGTCCTCATTTATAAGTCATTAACTGCAGACTGATAAATGTTTCTGTGTTTTCAATCGGCTGGAGTATGTAATAACTCTTATATGGAAAACAATTTTAAACAATTGACAGAAGAGCTACTCATCGCCAATAAGCATTACAAGTTAAACCTACAGGGATTATCTCCTGTGTCATCCTCCTCCAGATGCTCCAGGGCAGTGACAAAGTCATCCTCAATTGATGAAACAGACTGGTTGGTGTCATCTTCCTCCTGTTGGCTGGACCCACCAGCACTCCTTTGAAGAATCTGCTGCTCCAAAGCATAGCGGACACCTGCCATGTAGCACCCCAGCAAGCCCAGTAAAGATGCTACAGCAGACTGAGGGTAGATGCTAGAGGTGGGATTATGCCTCAAGACGCACACTGTCTTTAACCACCACTACAGGAACAGAGAGAAATATAAAGTTAGACCTGCTTCACAGGTGATTTATTCTGCTCATGTAGAAAAAAGTCAGATCAGAATCTGTAATCAACATTCATGTAGAGTATTTAAAGCACCAAATCCTCCATATTACACGATAACTTGATACATGACAAGCTAGTGATGTGAAGGATCTTGCTTTATAAAATGAAAAAGAATTCACAATGGAAATTTTTTAGTCTTGTTATGTCTGTACTGTGAAAACAAGTTGATATTTTGCATATACTGAACACAAAATCATTTGGTGCAATTCCATTTTGTAATGCAGGGAGGTGGGAGGTCTCACTGTCTGAAATGGTCAACAAAACCTCAGATCAAGCTGTAGGGTCTGTGAGAACCCAAACATAGCACATATGGCCAGGAAGGACAAGGCTGCAATCGTGGGCTCTAGAAAAACAACCCTGTCTATGATCCCCACCTGCATGTCCTCAAAGGCATGAGAAAGTCTTAGTTTATCTGTTTACATGCTTGCATAGACAAGGTCTTACACCGAGAGGATAGTTTGATCCAAAACTGCTACACATTGTGGACCAAGCAAAACATGACATTTCAAAAAAAAGTTGTTTTTTTTTTTTACTCATGGATTTTAATAGGAGGGTACAATATCTGCTAATGAAGTATGTTGTTTAACAAGTTTCTGACGTAAATATATTTGTTAAAAGTCTTGGCTATAAGAAATATCAAAATCTGCAATGTTTTGTCACACACATTTGTCTTCTCAAGTAGTTTTTGGGATAAATTTGTATGTAGAGATGAAGAGAATGACATACTCATTTTAATTTTCCTTTGCCCTTTCTGTCCTCAGTGTGTTGACCAAACCCATTCTTTGTATAAGATGCGTCACCCACCTGAGGCCCAGCATCTTTGTGTTCTGCCGGCCTGCGGGAATCTCTAAGTAGCAGCACCTCATCATTCTTGAGGCTCTGGATGTGAACTGACCGGAGGAGTTCACACAGCCCCCCTGGCAGGGACGGCAGAGCCTGAGGAAAAAGAAGATAGAAGCACATCAGTGTTAAGGTTAATTAATTACTAACTGCTCAAAAAGTGATTATATTTCACTGCTGCAAATCATTTAAGTGTGAGACAGGAATGTTTATCATTAACTGGAATATGTTACCTGTTGAGTCACATCGTCTCCATCACAATGACCGGGCAGACACACAAAATGAATCTGAAATAACACAGCTGGTGGTTATTTAAATAGCTCTTGTCGTTTATGGTTAAACTTTACATATGCCCACAGTGTTGTGTGTGACAAACCTCAGTCAGTCTTGTGGTATCTCTGGGTGGGAGCTCCAGGCAAATGCTGCATAGCTCCTTTTTGTTCCTAAAAAGGCTCTTCACACACTGAGCCCCACTGTCACGCACAGTCTAAAAATACAATAACATACTTTTTGGATTAGAGTAGTATATGGATCGTCAACTGACATAATGTGAGGACTAGTGTTCATCCCTTTATTCATCCTTTGCATGACAAGTGAATGCAAAAATAATGTGTATCTTCTCTTGTGTATTTGCCTGATTTTATATGCCTTCATACCTTTATTGAGTTCTACTTCTCACCATATTAGAAATCCCAACAAATATATTTCAATCTGCAATTATATTAAACAAAAAGCTAAGCAATAGGACAATACAAACTAAAAAGACACACTTTTTGTTACAATAAAATGTAAAATACAGCAGGGAAAGTTACATATCTAATTTGACTTCTTCCAGCTAATACTGCTTTTAATTTTAAGTACAGGTGCTCTTGAGCTAGAATCCTGTCATCTGTAATGGTAATCTTAAGGAATCACTGCCACATGAGTCTTGAAATCATCTTGCCAATATATATTGCACATTGTTGTGACAAACCTCTTTCCGGACTGCAGCCCTGGACCTAACTCCCACTCCTCTAATACGAGCACAGGCATCCATAGCAAACAGAGAGGTGCACGTGGCAGACTGAGAGGCCACTCACCTGGAAATACAAAATTAAAAAGAACAAGAAACATGGAGAACAACAGTTAGTGACTGTGAAGTTCAGAAAAGTTCCAGCAACTAAAATGATGATACAAGGAAATGAGGCCCACAAATGTGCATGTTTTCCCCCTTCTAAATCAATTACATTAAGTACGTCATATTTTAAAACTGTACAAACAACTTGCAAAGAAAGGTTTTCTTTAAGCCCATGTGAAAATAAAATAAATCAACCCTTTAAAAGTAGGCCCGGACTTGTCCTGCTGGGGAGGTTAAGCTATAGTAGGCCATGTTTCCTTAATATTCTTTAAACAGTTAGGCCTGCATCAAAGATCAAACAGCAAAGCAAGAGATCAGGGGTGTGTGCTCTGAGCAGGGGAAACACTTTGTAAGCATGAGAGAGTGGGTAAAAGAGGCAAAATATTTACAGTGTTCAAGAAGGAAAAGTTTCCCAACAAATCCAAGGCTTTCTTTTGAGGTATCATTCAAGGCAGCTATAGTTGAGTCTAGACCCAAGCAGGCGGTCCGATTGATCAACCCTGCATCTTAAGAACCAGAAGGGGTAGAATATATGCCACGGGCTTCCTCTAGTGATCCGGGACCTCCTGGCTTCTCACGAGTGCTTTGGTGGGCTGTACAAAAACAACACATCCAACCACTGCTGCCTAACCTCAACTATGCAGCGCATCCTTGTTCACTGACAAGGAAAGCAGGCACAATGACGTCTATTATAGCTATGACCATCTCAAACAGAAGTGAACAACAAGAAGTGGCAGGCTAATGTGCATTTTTGGCTCACTACATTTTATGTTTGGGTCACATTTTTAGCATTAATATATGACAGACCCCACATTTTCACCTCATGCAAATAATGCAACCACATGCTATACTGTTATCAGTCTTTGGCATTTCATAAACAAACTGCATATGTGTAACAAAGCTAGGCTAATTCATCAAATTAATTGTCAGTGTTAGTACAAAAATTTACTGAACAAATGCAGATCTAGTAAAGGATTCTGGGACTCTATTTGTGATTGTCTTAAGAGAATGAAAACATAACAGCCTGCCAAGTGCAAAAACTGTGTAGTCTGTGTAGTTAGCTGACGTGGGCCAATTTTCAAGCATGTGGGTGGCCAGAGGAATAGATAAACAGCGATTGAGAAAAAGAAGAATAGCCGAGAGAGCATGAGAAAAACTCACAGCTCACTAATGAGGTGCAGATTATGTTGGGTCAGGTGATATCTGTGGATGGATGGACAAGAAAATACAAGTAGCCAATGTAGGAGACATCTCTTAAAGCTGTAAAAACTCCACTTTTCACCTGATGAAGCATGATGGTTTTTTACCCCCCAGACTACAGATGTGTAATACAACAATATATTGTGTGCTGATAGACAAAACATATATTATTTCATATTATTTATCATTTTTCATACTGCTATTCCATCCTGTTATTGCTTATTTTGTTGTTAGAAATCACACACCACTGCACTTCTTTCACATGGCATAGATACAAACAGAAAAACTGCATTAAAACTTCACAAACAGACCACGTGAATGTGACACAAACTGGAGTACTTATCATCATATCATACAGCTCCACAACAGACTCAAACAGGATTTCAGAGATGAATAGTTCTAATACTGTTACTCCATTGAGAACAACTGCAAATGTGACTGCTTATATCTAAAATCATTTGGTGTGTTATCATCATCAACAAACCACCTCCTGAAAAACATCACAACTGTGGTTGTAGAAACTGTCTAAAAACACTTGTACAGCACAATGTAAATTCTGTTTTAGGGTGGATTTTCCCTCTATGGCCCACTGTGGTGGTCTGTCTGACCACTGCTGAGCAAAAGCTTCCCTACACTTCAAGGACCAATGCCAAACAACACATTAACCCATTTATGTGTTAATAAAATAAAATAAAATAAATAAAAATTTTATTCAGTGGTAGAAGAACTATTCAGAATTTTAGCTATGTAAAAATACTAATACCAGACTGTGAAAACACTCCATTACAAGTAAAAGATTTACATTCAAGCACTTAAAAGTATAATCAAATTGACTTAAAGTAAGAAGTGCAAACATGGTTAACATGCATTATTAAATTACATATTGCTTTTTAATGCTGCATCTGGAGTTGAGTTAAATGGGTTTAACTTACAACAATGAATCATCATCATCATCATTCTATGTGACCACTGTTGCTACACTATGAAAGCTACATTCCTCTAAAAACTCGACAGAAAATAAAGAAAGCAGCTTTGTGTGTATTTTCCAGCTAATCTAAGATGGGCCAAGAAATTATTTTCACTGAAACTCAACATAATGTTCTCATAGATCAGCCTGACTTTTATGACTTTTGTTCCCATTCTGTAGCAAGCAAATACTTGTTAAAACCATTTCCGTTCAAGTAAGTTGTTAAGTAAAGATTTATTTAAGCTCAGACATTGAATAGAATAGGGATTTGTTGTGGTTAGCTTACGGACAGGTATCGGCCGCAGCAGGCCACAGAAGAGCCGATACACTACGTCTGTGGATGCTGATGTTGATTCACGACCACTCAGGCTCTGTTCCCAACTACTGACAGAAGCCCACCTATTAACTAACACACAATCATTCAGATATTGACGTGTTGAGAGCAAAGCGTCAAGATACACAAGATGACAGCCGCCTGCAGAAACATAAACACCCTTATTCGGTGACAGGCTGTCAATCAATTGGCTAACAGCAGAACCAGGCCTCGATCTGTGATGTCGCCGTTGTTAGCTAGCTAACACCTAGCTAACAACCCAATTACTTGCATTAGCATAGATTAAAAAGCATGAATAATAGGTACGTGTGTTAATTTGTCGAATATTCTCAACACTGTTTTAAGCTGTGTCGTGTCTTTTTAGTTACCTCACGGTGTCAGACTCCGACAGCGCTGGCGGAAGCTGCTATGTTTTAATACACAACCCGTAAAGGTATCGTCTGGTTTCAAGTCTTACTGCTACGTTTAGCTAGGTATTGACAGGAATTAATTAATTGTTCAAGTCGTATCTGCCTCTTTGCCTTAGTTACCTATTTTTTTCAACTAAAAGTGGACAGGATCCATAGTGGCTAACCTTAAAGGATGCTGCATCAGTCTATCTGACCAGAAAATGGCAACATAGGCGGTTATCACTGGTGTAGACAGCAGCAAATGACACAATATTTACAGTTTGGGACAATATTCGCTACGTAAAATGGGCTTTTTAAAAAAAAGTCTCCCCCAAAGTGAGAGTTGTCTACTGGATGAGCTCAATGAGATAGATACATTACCCTCTTGTGATCGATTTCACCGTTTCTAAATATGAATCGAACTCTCCATTTGCTACAGCCTGCGCCTCCCATGAAAACAAGACTGTGTGAGGCATCACTAATCACACACCGAAAAAACGATGTGTGGCACGATGTCGATGCCGGAAAAAGCGAACTGCAGTCAAATTTACATGAATGTGTGAACAGTCCATTCCAAGAGCTCATATTGCTAAATTATAGTAGTAAATAGGGTAAAATCTAAAGGGGAAATGACGTTGTTTTTTTGTTTTTTTTAAATTTACTTTTAGTTGGGAGAGAGAATATCAGTGGCAACAGTGTGACTTGAAAGGCATACTGTTGGTATTACTGACTCTTGTTTTCTTATGTTATTGTTCTCTGTTGTAAATAGGGTAAAATCTTAAAGGAAAATTACATTTTTAAAAAAAAAAATTTACTTTTAGTTGGGGGAGAGAATATTAGTATCTACAGTATGACTTAAAATAATACTGACTTTTGTTTCCTTGTGCTATTGTTCTCTATTGTTTATGTGTTCTTTATCATTTAAACAAGAGATAATAAACATTAAAATACTATTTTTTTTTTTTTTACAATATTAACTTCCACCAAACTCATAAAGCGTGAAGTGTTGAAAACCTACACAATTCTTTAAAAATAAGATAAATGCTTCATGCATTAGAATTAGTGAAACTGCAGTTATTGTTTATTTTCCATATTTACTATATGTCCTAAATATGTACTATATTCACATACCGTGGCTTAGAAGGCTGGAGTCAGCTTTTGACCCAAGGGTCACCAGTTGGATTCCCCGGACTGGCAGGAACTTGCTGGCTGATGTGCCCCTGAGCAAGGCATTTAGCATCTCATTTGCACCCTAGGCGCTTGATATGAGGTGTGTTTCTGCATGTGGTGTGTTCCTGCATGTTCTAATAATATGTTAAATGCAGGTTAATTTTGGTGTGTGGTGCATGTTTACACATGTGATCTATACACTGATAAAGAATCTTAATTCACCTGCAAACAAATGATACAACCACCCCCTCCTACTTTTTTTCTTTTCTTTTTTACATTATTCTGCAGGTCACATTCTAAGGTTACATAATTATATTTTATCCACAAACTTTGTCCTCCAAAAAGAATATGTGAAAATATCTGAAACTCACTGAAGATCCATCAAAGATCTACAGACCCAGGTCTTAAATTTTGAATTCATGCTGTTGATTTAATGTATTCACATTTTTAGTTTTGGGGTTTTCAGTCTTTTCTCATGTATTTTTGAGTCCCTGGATTTGACAAATGCATATTTTTAGAAATGTCAGAAAATTAAAAATGTCACTATTCTGACAATACTGATAATAAATAAATACAATTATTGTGATCATGCAGTTTAAAATGTTGTTTTTGCTCTCATAAGACAGTGTAGAAAAGTCTCATCTTCAAGACTAAATATTTATTTATTTTCCCATGTGTTTACATTTCAACAACACATGTTTCCGTTTATTTTATTTTTATGTATTGTGTCTGTGGTCTTGACCAATGCATTTCAAAAAATGCAGGTCTATATTTGTCTCTGTCAATACTGCTGTGGCTCATTGACAACCACTTGAATGGCATCCATGTGGTTCAAAATTGGATTTTTGCTTCTGGGGAAAAAATGAGGTGGCTCTTTGTTAACAGCATGTGAAACAGATGTGGAAGTGAATGGACAGTCAGAAAAAAGGGAATATGTTGCCAAAAATCTGAGATGACATGACAAAAAACACTGGTCAGTGTTCAAAAAGGAAAGAGCGCTACTGCTCACATTTCCAGTCTAAAAGAGTCTCCAGTAAAACTAGAACGGCAATATAATGGAGAAATGAGTTTCATTAGTAGAAGGGATGCAGACAGAAATGTCTCAGGGATGTGGGTGTTCCGAAAGAACCTCAAATGTCGCAGATGGCCTGCAGTCTGCAATCACAACACAAATATCTATGTTTTGGTCTTCAGATGCCACAAACAATAACTTTTCCAGAAGTGCTTTATCCTTTATGGCAGAGAAATCAGAATAGAATGAGGCACAAAGACACTGCATATGTATTTGGTTTTATTGAAGAAGAGAGATATGAATAGGTAGCCTATTTTAAGGCACCCTAAAAATGTACAACAAAAGCTGAACCATTTATTTATTCAGAATACAAAAATACACATCTTGGTGACTCCAAATTGTAATAAATAGTTAACCATGCATTCTAACCATAAAAAGGCACAGAAAACAGTCACTTAGTAGTCATAAAAATGATCAACTACTTTACCAAAATCATCCATATAGTAATACAGGTGACAACTGTAACAATATATTCCAAATGTGAAAACACAATACACATCATATCATTTAACCTTAGGCAATAAATATGCAAATGTTGTTATACCTACATATATATATTCTTAAAAATTAAACCTGTGCCATTGTAAACATAATGTAAACAAATGAAACTCACTTTTCTCCCATTACTTTAGGAATCATGTCAAAGACAATATATTATCCTGTCTTTTAGAGATCCTTGCATGGGTTTGTTGGTTTTTGAAAACCAGGCAGTTTGCAGCATTATTTACAGACCACTGGAAAACACAGCAAGGGTGAAAGGTGGCAACTTCCACTTTCTATGGAAG
Source organism: Fowleria isostigma (assembly GCA_029814645.1). NCBI lineage: Eukaryota > Metazoa > Chordata > Actinopteri > Kurtiformes > Apogonidae > Fowleria > Fowleria isostigma. The sequence continues at coordinate 21,087,575 of JAPTGZ010000015.1, read as the reverse complement.
GGTCAAGCATTTGTCTTGCCATGAGCCTGCAACCAAAAATTCTTAAAATGCACAGAATCTGGCAGACACTTTGGATACACAATTAAGCATAAACACAGACAGACACACACTGGTCAGGATCTGCAAAAGAAAGTGACTTCAGATTGGCCACTGGTGTGATAGAGATGAAGTGTGCATGAGACCAAACTTCATGAGGACTGCATGGACAAGGCAGCATGCAGCAGTTGTACTATACTGCTCCAAATAAAGCACATAATAAAAGAAAGGCTTCACTTAAGACAAAACCTGCATTAAGTTTATGGCTAGTAATAGGCCAACTGCAATCAAGTGGTTAATGATGAATGTGGATCTACTAAAACAAAACTAAAGGCAAGGTTCTCTCCATGAGACTAAATTATCTTCAGTCAGAGTTGCAACAAAATGATGATATATAAACTGATGGTTTATAATGACTAACATTTTTGGCCATGAATTGCAGGTGAGCAAAAATATTAAATCATCAAAGTACATCCTACAATGGAGTTTCACTGATTTGTATTCATTCTGCATTTCAGTCTATTGTGTCAGACATAGAATACAATAGTCTAACACAAAAGGGTATCAGAATAAGTAATAGGATATTCACGCTCCTCTACAGTGTGAACCTGTAGAAATAAGGGATATAATATAGATTTCCCTCTGGTGGTCTACTAGTGGAAATGCATACCTCCACTCAGTCTTTGGGAAATTTCACATTCTAATAAAATTTAGGATGGTTTGATGGGCAGTTAAAGCAAGTCAGCAATGTACATATCAGTCCTCAATGTCAAAAAGGCCTTAAAAGTATCTCTTAATAGTAATAAGAGGGTAAAGGGCTAAATTAAAATCCCTATACATAGAAGTTATTTTTGAAATAGGGAAATTTTAATCAATGTATTAATTGGCAAAGTTACGTAATATAAAATTGTTAATAAGTCACAATATGCCATTGCTGTAGCACAAACACACAACTGCAGGCACACAAACATATTGTGATCCATATTACATATTAAGACAACAGTCATGTCTGCCCTTCCTGCTCATTCATCAATATAATCCTACTTTAGTGTATCATTTTGGAAGCACGGAGGAGGAGAACTACAAACTAGTGAACTGCTGGAAGAAATCTGGAGTCCGTAAGAAAATGCAGTCTGTCTAGGGGCCTGCTTTCTAAAATCTAATCCTCTATCCTTGAGGAAGAGTACATGTACAAAAACTTTTTCAAGGGGTTTTTCCCCTCTGAGAAACATCATGTCAGAAAGCTGCAGAGACAGTATCAAAACAAGAGATAAAATATTGCACCATCATTAGATTACAACAGCATTATCATGTACAAGAGATTAGAACAAAATCAATACACAATTGTTATGGTGTAATATACACAATCAAATGTGTAAGCTGTTGACAATGCATGCCATGTCTGCAATCTACAAATGCAATAGACTACAACACTTACAAACATTGTTTGCATACACTGGTATACTGTATATACAGTGCAAATATATTTATATACATATATAAACTTAGCATCACATATAGAAATATACCCTGTAATGCCACCAGTCTTAAAAGAAACTAACAAGAAAAGTAGTGTTCTAGTAACACCTTATTTGTAATTTGAAGAAAAAAAAGCTGCACTTGAACGATGCTATGCAGGCTGCAGATCAACTGCTCTACTAATATTAAAACTGATATCTATTATTCTCATCAGCATTAGTGTTAAATACTGTGTTAATTGCCAAAAGTTAAAAAGTTGAGGTGAACTGTTAATTCTATGTAATGATATGAGGATTTGCACTTGCATAAAGCAAGAAGTAAAAAGTGCTTTTTAAGTATTCCTTAAAAAAACAACCCTACAATATATCTGGTTGGCTTCAGGCCAACTATTTTACTCTCTTCCTGACTAGTATTAAACCCCCTCCCAAGGTTAATGGATTTAAGACCTACTGGCTTATTAAATAAAGAGTGGCTTTCTCAACAGATGTTTTCTTAGACATTCACTTTGGTACTGATTTTCACATCCACAGAGAACGTGTCAACTTACGGATATTAATTCCATGTATTCATACCTCACCAATAATTTTCAAAACTTGTTATAATGTCTACTAATAAAGCACATTTTACACTAAGTGACCGAAAATGTGGCACTTGACATAGAGCTTTGACACATCATTATCATGCAAACAAAATAAATTAATGCTAAAAAAAAAAAAGGTTGATTTAGAGAAAAGAGGTTGCCGTCAGTAGTAACAAATGGCATTGTAATACTTAAATCATGTAAAACTTGTTCAAGTGTTATTCTGCACACAAAAAATCAAGTCACTAATCATGCAATTAAACATATCTAAAATTGAGCAAGCATAGCATGCGACTATCCCACTGTTCTTAGACACCTTCTGCTCTGTCTCCTCTGAGCGGCAGTGCTACTGAAACCTGAAGGCAGCTTTAATTCATCTACAGCTCTGTAATGTGAGGCAGAGATCCAGTAAACATCACATTTTTACACTGGACTGAATTAAAACTAAATTCCTCAGGGGACACTCATGGAAGTCCTGGTTTTGCTACTAGTTTGTTATCACATCTCAGACAACAAATCAACTGCCAACAGTATGGTTATTTGCATACCTGATTGTGTGCTATGAATGGATATTAACTTAGAAATGGCTTTTTTGTATGTGTGAAGAAGATCCATGAATTCCTTTTGCACTTCCTGCAACATTCTCGCCTCTTATTTTGGCACCAAAGCACAAACAGACAGACTAAAATATTTTGTTCACAACATCACAAAGGCTTGCTCCTCAGAGGAATAAATTCACCCTCTCCTTGAACATCTGCCTTCTCCTTCATTGCTTACGGTGCTCACAAACACATCCACTGATGTCAGGGGGATGTTTTTTTCCCCCCTCCAGTAGCACCTGCTTCTGGGCTAGAGATCAACCATGGAGGCCTTGGCCAGGTCCTTAGTTCCCTGGAGAATTCTCTTCATATGACCCACTTTCGATATCCCCAGATCCTGAGAGGGGGACAAAAAGGCCGATACATTAGGGAAAACACAGAAACCACTGTACATCATGCTTTGTTTCCACAGGTCAACCTTTAGGGTGGTTTATTACATTTTCACAAACTGGCTTATTTACTTTCTGGCATTGAATGAAAAATTGGTGTTGCATTCGTACCTATACACTAGATAAAAAGTGACATCGAATTAGCTTATCTTAATTTAAAGACACAAAACGAGGGCAGACAATTACTACCTACCATTACATCAAAACATCTCTAATTAATAAGTTATATCTTTGTTATAATAGAGCAGGGGTCTCAAACATGCGGCCCGCCAAAGGTTCCATTATGGCCCGTGGGATCAAAGTGCAAAAATGACACTGGAAACATTAAATCAAAGTTGTCAAAGTTGTTTTATTTCAAGTTCCACAAACAGACCAGTATGATCTACAGTCAAATAATACCAGAATAACCTATAAATAAAGACAACTACAAATTTTCAGATTGAAGAATTATGTGAAAATAATGTAAGTGTAAAAAATAACACTACACTATAAAAATATTTACTTACAAAGTATCCTTTTGTAATAAAATGCAAATAATTACATAAATAAAACCAACTTAAACAACCTGAAATGTGTAATTTTAACAATATTATGTCTGTTAGCACATGTTTATGTAACACTGTGTGCAATGTACATGTATAAATAATAAGTTGAGGAATAATATTGTCAAAATTACACTAATTTTTCTACTGAAATTTCTTTTTTTTTTCAGGTTATTCACATATTTTTTGTAAAATGTAAATATTATCATAATTAAAGAAGCTTTTTTTGTAGTAAAACAAAGAGAAAAACTTGTTGTTGTCATTATTTCTAGGTTATCATGTCATTATCTTACTGGTCCAGCCTGCTTGAGATCAAATTGGGCTAAATGTGGCCCCTAAAGTAAAATGAGTTTGAGACCCCTGTAGTAGAGTGTAGCTTTGCATAGCATCCACCAGGCAACTGTTGAAGACTCCAGGAAGGTGGTGCTCACTGCCAGGAATCACTGGAGTATAATGTAATGGTAGGTCTGAGCTACAACTGGCTACTGTGTTTTATTTATGCCACAGAGAGACATTACTCTCTGCCAAAGTTTATGCCAAAAAGAGAACAAGCCTGTTTTCCAAAATGTGGAATTCCTTCAGTAAAATGGTCGTCTCTGACCAGATTAGATACCTAACTGCACTGTATCACCATACCAACTTTGCCCTGTCATCATAATGAGCTGATTTTTCTTTGCCATTCACTGCTGCTGTTTTTAATTATTAAAGATGAACTTCTACTATAAATAATAAATGGATGATATGGTTACATCCTGTGTTTGTCGCTGTGATCTGACAGTCATGAGGCTTGTGTGCTTTTGTGAATACAGGTGCAAATGTGTGAGGATGTGCTCAGTGTACTGAGGGCATATTAATAATAACAAATAACAGATTTTATTTATAGTGCACTTTTCATTCACAGAATCTCAGAGTGATACAACAGAAAAGGACAGATTTTAAAAATATCAAAATATCAACAATTATAGGCTTTCTTAAATAGATATGTTTACCATCATATTAGTGAATTTGTTTCCATAAATATCACACTACATTTGGGTTAAACTTTATGCTTGTCTTCTCTTTATTATAATAGTTTTTAACTGAGATATGCTGACAAAAAATAACTGGAAAACTGGAATAACACGCCTGTTTAATTGTAGTGCATGAAAGGGATGTTTGTTCAAAGTTCCCAAATTAATGTTATAGAACACATCTATGACTAGATGTGGTAGTGGATGCATTTAACCCTAGAACACTATCGCCGGGTGATTTTCACCCGATTTTCATGTTAAACCAATGGGACTAATTTTAGCG
>JAPTGZ010000015.1:21058529-21069981 GCA_029814645.1 Fowleria isostigma | reverse complement strand
AAAAACCCCCAGTGCTGTACAGAAGAATAAATAAAACCAAGATAAAAGAACAGGTTAAAAAAAAAATAAAAAGCTATACAAATAAAAATAAAAAAGAACAATAAACCAATACCAAATAAAACAACAGAATAAGAATTTTTTTTTTTCAAACATCTCACATGGTGTCAAAAGCCAAGGAGAAAAGATGGGTTTTAAGAAGGGATTTAAAAACAGACAGAGGAGGCCTGTCTGATATGGAGAGGCAGATTGTTCCAGAGTTTATGAGTAATTAGATGCAACGTCATATAAAGCAGATGCATATTGTAACTCCTCCTCTAAAATGTTTTGGAGGGAAAAGCCAATGTCAACTGGTCCTTTTTTTGGTCAAAATAATCTTTTCCACACAACTGGTGATACTTTTGCTTTTTTTTTTTTTGCAATAAAATCTTACTTATTAAGTGTTTTTCTCATGTTCCTTCTTGATTTTCCTTCTAATTTTGCATATAACAATAGTGATAATAATGCTGAAATAATATATTGTGCAGTCCTACTCCTCACCAAACCTTACTTTTACTCCTTCACCTAGTTTTAAGCCTTACCCGATCTCTGGTAAGCATCTGAGCTCTGTTCTTGTGCTGGATCTTGATGACACCCGGTGGCTGGATCCAGGCTTCACCATCCACCTGAATGGGAACGCCCTCATCACCCAGGATGGTAATCTTCACTGTTCGGCACTAGATTGGATAGAGAGACATAGATTAAATGTATGTTCCAGATGAATGTGTTTTCATTCCATATGGTAATACCGATATGTTTAATGTATCTGAACCTGTGCAATACGATGGTGCTGTAGTTTGATCACTCTGGACACAGCCATCTGCATGCTTCCAAAAACAGCCACGACTTCAAGGATTTTATCGTCAAATGAAGGCGCACAGAAGATCTGCAAGACAAGATCATGTGTTTTTTAGATACTCTACAGACAAGTCCATGCTACATTTGCTATAAAACGTTCGATAGACTGATGTGGTGAGGAGAAGACTATCAGTAAATACAAAGGTACTCATTTTTAGACACATTGGGAATAATTAATTGGTGAAGCCTTAAAAATTAATGTATTACATGAACCAGCAAGACAAAAACAGATCAGATCACAATCTTTCTGTGGTATTAGTGCTTCATAGAAGAACTTTATACAGGTCCTTGGCAGATATTAAATAAAAATTAGCTTTTTCTGAATTTACTATACTCAAATCTACATTAAAATATTAATCATTTCACTATTACATGGAGATTACAACACACACATCATGGAGATTACAGCCCATGACACTGGAAATCTGTGAAATTAAAAGAGTCTTGACACCAGCACATAAAAATAAGAGGTATATGTAGACATTTTTTCCAACATTTTTGAAAGAATAACAATTTATATAAATATAGTAGTAACTTTTTCACATTCAAGTAACAAACTCCTCGCTTTTTGTATTAAAAAACTGAAATCTTGAGTCAAGGTTGTGCATATTTTGAGTAAAAAAAAATTGTGGTCCTTGAAGATGTTTAAACTAATATGAAATAAAATTATTTATGACAAAACTTTATATTAAGACACACATATTGATCTTTAATTAGCTGTTTACTAACATGTCTATTAGTAGCATACTAGCTATTTGTGAGTCATAAATCATTAACTAATACCTTATTCTGCAAGACTGTCTTCTACCCTTACTAGTCCCTTAACTAAGAAATTCCCCTATATAAGCTCCCAATTACTGCTTATTCATAGTTATTCATAGCTCATAGTTAGTTGTGTATCAATTAGGATCTCAGAAATTTACAAAAATTACAGAAGCAGCTTGTGAAAATAGTGGGTAAACAGCCTATTTTTTTTTTAATCAGAATTTTAATTATTTAATCTCCACTGGAAACTCATTTAAGATTAGAGTTTGTATTACATTTGAGCTCTGTTTTAACTATGCTATATTTTAACTACATGCTTAACATGGAAACTGCAAGATATTCCTTTTTAAATGAGGTTTATAGAACACAGAATATGGATGCATTTTAGTTCAAAAGTTCTTCTGGTACAAGCCTGACCCTAACCCTCGGAAAAGTTCCATGAAAGGATGTTAAAAGGTTGATGATTAAATCCGCAGATATATTACTTTTCTACAAAATTTTCCATGGTTTACCTCCCTCTTGGCTCAAAGATTTCATCACATGGTGCTAAATCAAAACATATTTAATAGACACACAACCACAGGGCATTATAAAATAAAGTAGGATGTAGAAAAATGCCTTTTCCTAACCACCTTTTCCCATCATGCTTAGCCCTGAAACACTACACCCACAGACAGGCACAGGGAATGTCATATTTTCAGCTTGTTTTTCCATATCTATAAAACAGTGGTTACTACACAGTCAAATATGCTGCTACAATCTGGAATCACAGCTGCGTCATTATTTAACTGTCTGTGCTTATGGAGGTTTTCTTTTAATATTTTTACATACAGTCAACTAGTGAGGGACTGCGAATGAAAATCAGCTTTTTTGATGCATTTATATTTATGACGATTATATCCTGTGTTAAATAAACAAAGAGATTGAACTGTATAGTCATTGAAATTCTTTATTGCCAGCCTTGTCCTTTAGTGAACTATGGAGGGATTTGTTAATCTATATCTCTGTCCTTCAGTGATACTTTTGAAACCTGGAACCTTGAAGAACCGTTCTGCCTCGTCAGCTCAGTTTAGCTGGAGCCTGAATGAGAAATATTTTTGAAAGAAGAGGATCCTGACATCTCTGATATTGATCTCTGTCAGAAAACTGCCGTTAAAAGGTCAACGCCATGAGGAGTCAGCATCTGCATATAGGGGGAGACTCAGCAAAAAAAAAACAAAAAAACAAAAAACAAAAGTGCTGCGTAGCTCAATGACACCTCTGAGATCAAACCAAAGACCATGATCAGATACTTGTATGAAGCCTTGGCCACTAGCGGGAAACAGGAAGAATTTAGCAGCAAGAGCAGATATTTGATGGTAAAGTGTCAATTATGCAGCCTTATTGAATATTTAAAATCCCTACTTTTAACAGTAGAACTACATATTAGTTGTAGCTGTACTCAAAATGTAAATAACAGAAATAATAGGTTTGTCCAAGATAACAAAAAATATCTATTTATTATTTATTTACTGCTGACAATATCCAATATATGTAATACAGTTGCGGGAAAAATTATTAAACCATTAAAAGTCATTTGCAATCAAGTACTAACTCCTGTCTGCATCATGTGACTAAAACAGACACACAATAAAAAATGCCAGTGTTAATTTAACACTTATAGTGTCTATATGAGCCCACTCTATATGAGTGTAGGCTCATATAGACACTGTGGGTGTTAAATTAACACTGGCTTTTTTACTGTGCAGAAAAGAAAACATGGAATGCCTAAAACCACTGTTTTTGTCAGTACAGTGGCACAGATATTCATGTAAGAACTTACGTGATTTTGGTTATTATCAAAAAAACCATGAAAAATGGGTCGATATCAGCTCTGAAATTAAACTCTTATGAGATATTTTTGATGTTATCATCATATTTGTCCAAACAAATGTATCTTTAGTTGTACCAGGCATTAAAATGAAGAAAACATAGGGCGGTCTAATCATTTTGTCCACGAATGTACATGGGTAAAGATTTCTAAAAACTATAGTAACCATCTTAAGACCATCATTTTAATTGTAGTTTATGTCTGTGCTTCATTTTGTGAGTGTATTATGATTAATTTAAGCTTCGTGTCCTCTTGCTCTTTTTTTTTTTCCCTCCTCTCCAGCAAAACAGTTACATAACACCAAATGCACATACAGTATGCGTGTGTCCAAGGGTAACCTCTGCAGGGGCTCACTCAGGGGTGTGTGTGCGTCTGTGCAAACTGACACTCTAATCCCTCAGTAACCCTTGTGCTCTGAGCACTAAACAAACAAGCGCAGATATTTCTCTAACCATGCTCTCCCCTGTACCTCCAGGCCATCGGGGTCATGTTAAACCAAGTTCGAGACCATCTTGGCATGATTAACCACAGAAAAACACACAGAGAGAACACTGATTCTGGAATCTGAAGCTTTGTGGGCATTGGGTTGATTAAAAAAAAAGTGATCAAAGGTGATTTAAGTTGCCTGTTGTGTGACCAGTAGGATCCACGATTACACACTGTGAACATGCAGTGTGTTGGAAATGTACTCACATCATCCTCCTTGGTGCCACCCCAGAAGTTGGTCCCGCCTGCATAGCTGGGAATGTTTAACACTGCAATGCCCTGAAGGCTGGGCAGGGGGATGTACTGGCCGTCACACTGAGAATTAAAATAAAACCAGTCAGAGCTCGGCCTATGGGTGTTTCACAGCAAAACTTAAATCATGATTTTTTATCCTTAAAACAAAAAAAAAAAATGTCGTCTTGTTTTCCTGTTTCTCACCTCCAGTTGGACTTTCTGTTCCAGATTCTTATAGGTTCTCTGTAGAAGCTCCTTTGTACCCAGAACTCCATACCACATCATGTTCTTGGTCCGACTCCTGGTTTGGGCAAAGAGGAAAATGAGATCAATATACAGTTGCAGAAAAAAATGATTGGACCATCCTGTGTTTTATTCAGTTTCTTGTTCATTTTAATGCCTGATCAATACGTTCCTTAAAAATGTATTGTATGTGACCTGAAACGTGTTTTCGGTTCCCTGGTGGATTCTCATCCCACCATAGCCAGTGGAGGTGTGTCTTTTTACCCCTCTTTAATATGGCCGCTATTATTAAATCATCCAATACACATTGTATAGGAAATTGATTTTCTAAAAGTTACATTTAGAAGACCATTCAGTTGAAATTTGAAAACTGTTGAAAAATATTGAAATTATGGTGCCATTCAAGGGAAATAAGAAGGCTGTAAAATATTTTATGTAAAAATAAAAAAATAAAAAGAGCTTAAAGAGCTTCTATATTTTCAAAATGTTACCAGCAAAATTTAATGTTGCTTCTAAAGTTAAGGTTGTTGTGGGCAAAAAGTTGTCAAAAATGCCTGTTGTATCAAATGTGATACAAAAAATATATAAATAAAACAATATGACAACATTTTTTTGTTTGGATATTGTTAAAAGGTTTAATAAACACCTCAATTCCACAAACTAGAATTTTGTAGCTAGTTTTTAATGGCTCAGAATTTACAGGATTAATGTATATTGTGCATTGTCCCTGTCTAAATAAATAAATAAATCAAATTTTATAGACCCCGAACTGACTGAAAATAAAAAAAAAAACAATAAAGAGAACCTAAAAAAAATCCCACCTGCACTTCTCAGGATGCTCTTCTCGTTTATTATTGAACTCCAGAGAGATCTTGGCATCAAGGCCAATCCCAAAGTAGTTGTTCATCACACACTTCTCCATGTAACCCTCTCTGGAGCGATAAAAACATCACACAAACACAAAAGCACTGAGTCCACATATACTTAAACGTTATTATATATTTCCACATAAATGGACAGGAGAAGAACTGGACAGTGGGCAGTGACACAGTGATAAAGACGAGAAGACAAACGGTTCTTACAGCGAATCGAGGTCGGGGTCGATGAAGGGTGTGGCACCAAATGGGTCAATGTTCGCCAGCAGCATCTTACTAATGATGGAGCTACCAGCTATAGAGGCCGCCAGACCAGCCCGCAGACCTACACACAGGCACACATACACACATCTGTCACACGAGGTTGAGCTGGAATGTCCGTGTGATCCTGTCCTTGTCAGCTCTGCTATAAGTTCAGGTGAAGGTTGTGCATACTTCAGAATACATTAAATGTGAAATGTGTTGGCATGGACACAATTACACACACTTTATTTACCCTTTTCTACTTTTTCAAATGACCTAATAAAGTCAGAAATCTTACAGTGCTAACAGTTTATATTATCAACAATTAACAAACTGCATTTTAATATTATTAGTTGTATCCTATAGGCTCTTAACGGGTCCTTATGAATGAAACATGTCTGACCATATTTTACAACAGGTCGCTGAACATTTCCCTAAACAACCTTTGATTGTTGCTTTCTAATAGTAGTTAAGGCTGCAGTAAAACAAAAAAGTAATTCTTTTATAATACTTCTAATAATAATTCTACAGACACTGAAAGCTCATCAACAGTGTTCTGTCTGCACTAATTTGATGCTTCTCTGTGTCTTCTCAGTGTTTTTGTTGCTGTCATTTGTGTGTGCTCATCCTCCAGTGTTTCTATTGTGTTGAAAAAAACTATTTTTTTCAATGATTTTATTTTATTTATTTAGTTTTGTATTTGTTATTTATCATTTTTGTTACTGTTAATAGTGTGTGCCAGTTGTCTAGTTCCTCTATTGCGGTGTTATTTTATTTTATTTATATATTTATTTTTTGTATGTGTTTATCTGTAATTTTTGCTATTGTAATGTTATTTCGGCTAATTCTGGCATATTTACATTTACGTGTACATTAATATGCACTGTCCCTATAAATAAATAAATAAATAATTATATTGTTATTATTATTATATTATTATATTAATTATATTGTTAATGTCCATGTGAGCTAATGACCTAACAGTATTGATACTAAATGATCATTAATTGATAAGTGCTTCATAACTATGATAAATAAATAGCCACTGTGTTACTGCTAGTAGTTTATTAATAAGAAGCCAGTTAATGATCAACATACAGTTTATATATTAATATTAAGTGGTGCCATCATGGCTTAGAGTGACAAAGCATGGGTATATTAAAGCACTACATGAGTGAAATAATCTCTTTTCTGTGTTTGTGTGAGTGTGTGTGTATGGGCTGGGCAATATCGCCAAAATGCTGTATCAGTGATATTTATCACAAAAAATGTGAAATCATCTTTTAGATTATCAGGAGATAACAAATATTTGATATATAGTATGTAAACAATCTAAACATTGAAACATTTAGCTGTATTAGACAATATAAATAGAATAATTTAACACAAAATAACTGACATCATAATAATTAGTCTGATCTCCTTGATATAATGCAAAATTATATTATCATATTGTTATTATATTGCAACAATGGCCCTTAGTGATTCACTGTCCAGCCCTCATGTGTGCATATACTGTCATGTGTGTGCCTTATCTCTTGCCTGTCTCTGTTCTTACCAGGACAGATGATGCGAGTGTTGAGCACTGGGAGGTTCTCCTTGCTGGTGGTGAAGGGGGTGATGGTGAAGGAGCCGTAGGACTGGGTACTGCGACTCACCCTCCGCTCCGTAGGAGAACATGGGCTCTTAGAAGCTGGAAACAGGGAGAAAACTTCCTGTTACTTTCATGCCCTCTCTCTACTCATATTGTTTCTAAGATTGTATTGTAGCTGCAGTTCCTTAGGGAGGCTACACAGTGATGTCAGTTTGAATGTTTCCAAAGCCCCTGAATCCCAGAAGGCGTCATGAACCACATACGGCTGTGGCTGAGTCGCGTTGACCTCCAACACACAAATATTGTTAAAAAGTAGAAGTTGTCTGAATGTACTATTGTCTGAGTGAAGTGTTGATGATGAAACGTGGAAAGAACAGTTTGTTGCCAAATGCATGTATAAATTAAGTTTGACACTGATGTAATACAACCCAGTCAAAATAATAAACTGTTGAATGAGAGAGACCTTGGCTTTTGTAATATGTGGTACTACCACATATTACAAAGTTTGTTTAAAGTGACATCACATAACAGCTTAGGGTATTTTAGACTTTTTAAAGTGTTTTAACGTTTTAAATAGAGAGAGATACAATAAATCAGTGACTGCTTGCAACATAGTCATAGCAATTTTTTGTGGTGTGCTCTACAATTAAAAGAAAATACTGAAATTAGAAAAAAAAAATAAAAATCTAAGATTAGTGTTTAAGAAATTCCCATGTTGTTAAGCAGGATGACTGTCCAATTTTGAGTAAATACTGTCATGTACAAAAAAGTCAAATTCAACTGTCTGGTAAGCATAAAGGAAGAAACAAATGAAAATGCACAAGAATAAATCAAACTTACTGATATAAGCAGTTTTGATGGAGCTGCAAATAAAAAACTTTGGTGTGTGAAGACTAAGTCTCCTTCTGCCTCTGATGACTCATGTATATGGTGATGTTTTGGTTTATTAAAAACAAAAAGGCAGATGTTAGCAATTATTTTGTGTGTTCAGAAATTCTCAATTCCAGCATTTTAGAAATTTTACAAAAGATTAGTATAAGACAGGAGTTCCCAAAGTGGAGTATTTGGAAGAAGCCCAGGGGGTACATGACATTTTTTTTTTAGGAAAAATACATTAACTAAGTCATCATATACCGAATACAAAATAATGAGAATTAATGCTGAAATATAAAACACAATAAATAATTCATATAATAGTTTTATTGTCAGTCATCTTGATTAAGCTTTGGTAACATTTTAAGAATATTTTCATTTTATATTATTCAAAGTGAATTTATTTGAGTGGATGTCATTATATTTTTCTGATGGAATGAATATTAATTTATTATTTAAAGACCAGTCAATTTATTTTTCTCATCAAAGCAATTTTCAGGTTATATTTTGCACACACGATTTACTTAAAAATGTTCTTTATATATATATATATATATATATATATGTATATTGTAGTTAAGTATATGTTGTTTGTTAAAAAGTTTTGAAAATATTAACAGACACCTTTGATGCAGGAGCAAATTTTGCCTAATTTTTTTCAATCAAAAACGCTGAGGCGAGAGTTGAGGGTATTTGGATAAAAAAGTACATTTCAAGGGTATTGCACTGTAAAAGGTTTGAGAACCACTGGTATAAGACATGTTTAAAACCAATTAGAACCTTATTATTAGATTAATAAATCCACAGAAACTCTACATAATCCTCTGTGTGAACAATGTAAGACTTTTAGGACGCTGAATAAAAGTAGTGAATGATGGATCTGATCAACACCAGTGACACCTCTTCTCTTTTGCAGTGAGTGTGGTTTGTGTCCAGGTCAGGAGGGAGTAAGGAGGCAACAAGAGGAAACAAGGAGAGGACTCAAAGCAGAGGATCTGACTGATAGTCTTCTAACGGCTGGAAAATGTGTGGAAGGAAGGAAGCAGCCCCATGATAAACAGGAAGAACTTCTGCTCCTAAGACAATAACACATCCTGTGGCTGATGCACATAAACACACTGGGATACACTATGCATTTACACAGTCCAACACGTGTTAACCCACAGACAATACTCCAATAGTTACACACGGGTTGGTTTTAACACACAGTTCGCCTGTGCAGAGGCCTCACCGTGGCAGTACTGGCAGGTACAATCATTTATTATTAAACAGCTTCTCCATTGCTGCAGACTTAAGATAGAGAGATAAACAGCTTAGCCTGGTGCAAGAGGTGGAATATCACAGGAGACAGGGTTTTCTCCACGGACTTTTAGCACTAATCCTTGAGTTTATTTATGACAGGAAGCATGATGTGCGTCAGCAGCAGTTTTTCCATTAGCTGTTAGTCTGGTTGACTGAGGTGCAGGGGACGGAATGTCCACAAGGTGGCGACATTTAGATCTTGTATTGTTTATCATTGCAGCCTTTCTCAAATGGGGGGTATGCATATCCCCAGGGGTACATGGAAGAATCCCAGGGGGTACTTGAAATTTTTTGGGAAAAAATACATTAAATAAGTCTTCATGTATTAAAAATAAAAACCAATAATGAGAATTAATGCTGAAATATAAAACACTACAAATACATTCATATAAAAATTTTATTGTCAATCATCTGCCTTTGTAATATTTTAAGAACATTTCTATTTTATATTATTCAAAATGAGTTAATTTGAGTAGCTGAGTCATTATTTTTTGTTGATGAAAGGTTAATTTATTATTTAATAACCAATCAATTTATTTTTCTTATCGATGGAAAAGGCCCTGCCAAAGCTTTGGTTCCATTTTAAGAACATTTCTATTTTAAATCATTCAAGGCGAGTTTATTTGAGTAATTAAGTTTTTTTTTCTAAATAAAAGGTTCATTTATTCATTACGGACTAATTCAGAGGGCACTTTTCAGGTTATATTTTGCACAAAAATTATAAACATGTCTCATCTTTAATATATTACAGTTAAATATATGTTTGTTTTTAAACAAAGTTTTGAAAATAAACGGTCCCCTTTGGCACAGGAACAAAGTTTTTTCAGAGTTGAGGGTACTTGGCTAAAAAAAAGTATATTTCAGGGGGTACTCTACCGTAAAACCTTTGAGAACCATTCTACTATTGGTATTCATTCACTTCACAAAGTACAAAAAAAAATTATAGACATTTTAAGAACACAACATGTCTTCATATTTAAAAAAAAAAAAAAGAATATAACACTTCACACTTTTACTCAATTAATATGAAAGGAGTTTATTTAACATATCTATTAGTAGAGTTGTAAAAAAACTGGCTTGAAGCACTAATTAAATGTTCTTTAAGTGGGAGAACAATGCCAGCTGGCAAAGTAAAACGTGTGGAGATCAGACCGGCAACTCTGTGCAGGTTAAGTGTTTTGGATTTGGCCCAGGATAGAAATACATCAGGGCCAAACAGGTACAAAAGGGAACAGGACCGGGGCAGACGGGTCAGTGATATGAAACAGGCCCAGACCAGCGGCAGAGGCAGTGATAGACTTACATGGCACCGCTTCCAGCTCCTTAGTGTCCTCATCTTTCTCGCTGTCTCTGTTTTCCTCCTCGCTGTCCTTCCTGAACTCCAGGGGAGATGCCAGCTCCGTCTCCTCCGTGTGAGCATTCTGTTCATCCACCACTGAAAAGGAAAAAGCACAGTCGGAGTAAAAACAGAGCATGAGAAACAACTTATGAAACTATGCAATTCATCAAATACAAAGAGACTGCATCTGAATTTACTCTTTTCAGTAAAAGAATCGTTTCTCTCTATATACAGACAGATTCATTTGGCAGTGTGTGCTCTAGTATTGAGTATTGTTTTTGATTAGCTTCTATGATTTATTTGCATATGTCTCTTCTCTGCAAATCCGATCATGTGCATTACTCCAAACATGGTTAAAATAGTAATGGTAAGGTCAATGCCTTACAAGCCCAAATGTGCATGCTGTGCATTCATCAAAGACTTTTTCTTTATGTTGTACGATAATAATTGTTAAAATTAAGCTTAAGCAGTGAGCAGCATTTCAGCAATATTTAAAAATAACTAGAGCTGTGTTAAATGTTTTCTCAAGGTTCAAGGTTACTTAATTTATTACCTGTGGGTAGATTTGTTTTGCAGAAAAAATTATTGCGTTTGGTGTTCCATTACAAAACACACATTGAACATGACAGGTAGGTACTTGATCAGGTTTTAAGACAGGAATAGAATAGAATAGAATAGAATAGAATAGAATAGAATAGAATAGAATAGAATAGAATAGAATAGAATAGTCTTTA
>JAPTGZ010000015.1:21006559-21017556 GCA_029814645.1 Fowleria isostigma | reverse complement strand
AAATTTAATAAAGAAAAAATAAAGAAAATTTAAAAATTAAGACAAATAAAGAAAAAAATAAGAAAATGTAATATTTAATCCTATTGTTTGGCCTCTAATGTGTTGTGGTCACCTCCACATAACACAGGCTCTGTTACATTTGAAAATCAGAACCTGTTCTAAAGGTCAAATCATGTCTTAGTGAAATAACAGAGGTGTCAAGACTCATCATTAAGGGTACGGGAGGGGGGCTGTCAAATGTCGTCTTTATGGGGGAAAGAGTTAAGTGAACTCTCAATATCATAGGGTTGTTAGTACTGACCAATATGAATGAATAAATGAATGAATATTTTATTTAAGCCCAGCCCATATAGGCTTATAAGACATTATTGATTATTATTCAAAACAGGAAGATGACCAATAACACATCAAACAAGTTCATTTTAGTCAGGGTTACAAAGTTCTTCATCTGAGTTTCCATGCCTTCCCCAAAAACTTGCCAAACTATATTATATTTCCAAATAACCAATGTAACATATCCCCATTAAGCATCGAAAAGAAATTGAGCTTTTTACATAAATTACATTTTCATTTTTGTGAAATAAACATATTGAAAAAGAATGTCTGATATGCAGTGAATAAGAAATGCTTAGTTTCATACTCAACATCAAACATTTCACATATTAGCTGGTACCATACAACTAACAGCCAGCTATACTAAAACTGCTGCCAGTTTTTTTATTATATTCATTGACAGTATAAATCCTGCATGTTTAAAACCCATTATATTCTGAAATATGATCATAAAAATGTATTCCAGGACTGTAGTCTTCTTGTGTAAATATTCTGATCTCCCATTTTGAGTATTTCTGTGACTTACTTTGATAATTATTAATTTTCTTTATCATATATTTATAAAATTCCCACATGTTATGAAGTGTTTTCAGTCACAAAACAGATGCTTCAGGCCAGAACTGAACACTGAGGCAGAATTCGGAGATTGCATCTATGGGATGACAATCAGCCTAAGGTAGAAAGGCCCTCAGCGACACTTCTGCTGAGGGAACTTTCCTCCCTGTTTAGATTAAGACAAGGAAGCCATCTTTAATCTTCATCCAACTAAGTGTTTTTATAACAGAACCAGGGCCTTTAATTATAAATATACACAATTCTGATATACACAGTTCTTGTACCTATTGAGCACATTGAGTTCATATAGGCAAACAAAAAGAGAGATACCACAGCCTGCCAGAAGAAACTCTAACCCTGTTCAGCGTTTTCTCACTCAAGACTGATAAGACTAAACTGCTGTGTCTGTAATTGGCCTGTCTATAAAGAACAGTGCTTACTTATCTGTCCTTAGTTTTTGTGGATGCTAACTGGCTGCTGTGAGAAACCCAGTGTCTGCGAAATCATTCCATGCAGTTACATTCACTTAGACCTCCATTACTGACTCATTTGTCATTTGTGGATAAGACAGGAGTGCCTGTGGAGTGGAACAATCAATTCTTTTACACACAAGTGCTGAATGGTAAAATTCTTGGTTCATTCTGTTCATTCGTGTCTTGGTTTCCTGCACCTCTACTACCTTTCATAGCTGTCTCTGCACACTGTCCTCACTGTTGGATCTAATTGCAACTCCGTAACACTTCCACCTCTTCCACCCACCACATGCTAAAATTTCACCGCTGTGATGGGAAAATTACTAACCAGTAGTTGGGAAGGGGCAATTCCCCTGTCTTTGGTCTCCGGTTTGCAAATAGACTACATATATAGTTATATATATGCCAACTGGGTACAGGAGATGTTAGGAGATGTAGCTGAGGATGCTAATTAACACACAGTCAGAGCTTTGGATGCACATTACGACCCAAATACATGTGCTTCATACATGTGAGCAATGTACTGGTTTATGACATATAATTAGTAATTTCCACAATTTCTATTTGTACAAGTGTGAGTGATATAACGTATTAGGTGAAGCCATTTCTTCATTTAAAATCATAAGATGCAGAAAAAATTATTAGACCATCCTTTGTTTTTGTCAATTTCCTGTTCATTTTAATACCTGGTACAACTAAAGGTACATTTGTCTGAACAAATATAATGATAACAACAAAAGTGGGTCATAAGAGTTTAATTTCAGAGCTGATATCTATCCATTTTCCATGGTTTTCTTGATAATAAACAAACCCATATAAGTTCTTGCATCAATAACTATGGCATTGTATTGACAAAAACAGTTCTTTTAGACATTCCATGTTTTTTTTCTGTTTTAATATTAAATATACACAGGAGTTGGTACTTGATTGGATAACCATTGTTTGTGATGACTTTTAATGGTCGAATCATTTTTCCCGTGACTGTATCAAGAAGGGAGGATGTAGATACATTTAGCTGCTGCTTACATTTGTCTTTGAAAACATACAGCCTGCATGATATGGGAAGAATATGCCATATGCAGTAATTTTGTTCAGTATTACAATGGCAAATAGACAAATTAGCTTTGTCAACACCAGATCGACACCAATTAATATGAAGACTGCTGACAGCCAGGATAATAGCATTTAACCCATAAAGACCCAGAGCTACTTTTGTGGCAGTTCCCAAATGTTTTTTTCTATTTTACCTTTCTTAAGTGATTTTTCCCCTTTTATGATATTATCCTCTATATTTTGCATTTTTTAACATAAATCACGTATTTTTCTCTGAGCTTTAATTTATTGATCATGTAGATGTCATTAAAGATCAGAGGAACTTCAAAGGTTATCATATCAAAACAGATAAATTTGGAAAAAATGACTTTTTCAACAAAATATACCATTAATTGAACATAAAAAACAAGTGTGTGCATCCACTGTCATTGATCCAACTCCGTGGGTTTTACTGGTGAATCAATGTTGTAGAATATGACGGTGTTTTCACATTCACTACCAAGCCTTTGAACATTCAAATGGGTCATATCTGATGACCATGAAAAGACGACTACCTGTATTTTACACTAATTGTCTAAATGCATTGATAAAATTGATGGCTCAACAGCTCGTAAACAGTGTAGATCAGTAGATACTTTTCATCACCGGTGGCTGTTGGGCTTTTAGGGGTAAGTTGAGCATTATTTGTCAACCAAATAACTGTATGAATAGAATAAAATGTTTTTATTGTCATTGTATAGTGCAAATACAATGAAATGAGCCTAACAATAGTCAACTTAGACACATATGGTGCACATAAAGGATAAAATCAACCCTATATTAGCACTGAACATTGCATCGCATCGATATAAATGTCTGCTTGCCTTTTAGGCTTTGTAAAGAAAATCGCACATGACAGATTTAACAAAATAATTAAAGCTTACAAAGAACTTCAAGACAATAACAGGTTCAGTGCCTCAAGATGATGTCATTAAAAGCAGACCACTCAAATCACTGGAATGTGATGAGGAAATGTTATGACAAATTATATGACATTTAGGTCACTTTAATCCACCTGCTTTTATACAGGTGAATGGAGGCAATCAGTGATGATGCCAAATTACTGTGGTTAACTCAAATAATAGCAATAAGGTGATTACATAATAATTGTGACAAGTTACTGATAGTTTGCTGTGGCTTCATTTGATTTGCCAAATGGTGTGAATGCATTCCATGTTTAAGGTGAGACACAGCAGGTAAAAACATTGATTTTTTTTTTTTATGCAGTGGTCATTTTTGAGATTTTGGGCTAGTTTACATCTTCAATATGTGTTCTTTCAAGCTGTTATAAAGAAAACATTAAAAATATACATTAAGATGTTTACAGTTTGTTTACTTACAGCAGTAAGTTTCCCCTGAATTTACCAAGAAGTTAGCATTGCAATGAGAAATGCAAAGTTTCATGTCTTTACTGAAGTCTGTCATGACCTACACATGACATGACATACACTTAGCAGCATTCTGAAGATATTTACAGAGAAATTTGTTAATAAATCATTCCTGACTTGATCTATGTGGCATTTTAATTTTAAAAAATATGGCAAGAATTAACTTTTTAAGACTATGGACAGCATATTTAGATTTCCTAAGTAATGAAAGCAGATATCCTGAAATCCCTCTGTATTTTTTTTTTTTCGAAAAAAGAATTTTGCACCTGGCTTTATCTATATTTATTTTATATGTTTAGCTCTATCTACCAAAAATATATGCAAGATCACGCATATTTAATGAGATAATGCCTAATTTGTATTATAAAACATACACATTTCAAAACTTGTAATACGTTTCATTTTTCATACTTGCTTAAGCAATCAACTGAGGAAGTTTTAGGGTGATATCTATTATTTTAAAAGTTTACCCCACTCACCTGCAGCATCTCACCTTAAATAGAACCACTGTTATTCATTGCAACCCAAGACGATGTTTTGCGATTTGTTTATTTCACATGGATCTCATAGTGGCAGTAGATACAATATCAGTACAGCAGAACAGCAGAACAAGTTGGTCTTGTTTAGTCACTTTGCAGCCGATACTGAGTGTATTGACTGAATATTAATGAGGATTAATACTGTCTGTATAGTGCGTTATTAGAACCCAATCTAACCGTGCATCTGTCTGATCTGTATTATTCTGTTAGCTCTGGGAAGCAATAACAGTGTATTGTACATCAGCAGCAGCGGCAGGCTCCACCGCACCATTAGCTCTGCTTTCAATCACACAGCTACAGTATTAGTCACAAGTTTATAAGCTCTTCTCCTCAGCTCCTACAGCACACCCTGAAAAGACAGAGAGGGGGCTGAGAGGAGACATGACAGGAGAGAAGAGGCTAGGAAAGACTATTATTGAGCAGAGTGGGTCGGAGCAATACATATTTCACATGATCCAACAGATATATTTTGCAATAACATGTTTATTTCTTTGCAATAATATAAAATACTGCATAAACTAGAAACAATACGGAGGAGAAAACTGACAGTGTTCAATGTGGCTATCATAGAGTATCATATTCCCCTAATGTTTGGTCAAATCCCATTAACTTCTGGCTAACAAGAGAGGTTCTGAACAACAGGCTGGGTAAAATGATATCTCAATATCTCATCCCTACAGCAGCCAACCATTTAACAACTATTCATAGCTGCCAATATATTGATTTTCCTTGAGGGGTTTATGAGTGCGGCTATCAACAATGGTTCACATCAAGGATATATGAATGTGAAGTACAAGCCAAAGTGTGAAGAGAGACAGAAACATATCAGTGTAAACAATGAAAATGATGCTTTGTACTAAGATATTTTAAGATTTTGATGAAAAGTTGTGACATAACACCTCTTGAACAGTTTTATTTAATTTCTTCCATAGCTTTTTAAACGTATGCCTTTTATAATCATCAGATACATTAGTAGATGTGTAAAGGTGCAGTGTTTTCTTTGATTCTTTTTCTTTAGTTTAATTCCCCACCAATTTTAGGGGTTCAAGTAAAGCAGTATACAGCACTTTACATCAGCATATAAAGAAATGGTCTTAAAACAATATAGAGATCAAGGGCTATGAAGGTCATGTGGTGTTTTTCATATTTGTCTTCTTCTTATGTGTGTGTTTTGTTTTTTCTTTTTTTTTTTACTTTATTCATTGACAATATTTACCATATAAACACATTATTTACATTATTTTTATTTTAGTGCCTATAATCTGTTGTGTTTTATTAGTATATTTCTCTTTTTTGGGTACATTTGTGTTCTGTACGTTGTGTTAAAGTTAGTTTTGGTGTACTGATGCATGTTTATAATACAAATAATTTCTGGTATAATTGCAACCATATAAGTTTAAGTAGTGAAACTAGTGGTGGGAGCAAATAAGGACTACTAGATGTATATTAATAGCAAATTATTGTATATGTTTATGTAGATATGTGTACACATCATTATATATATATAATATGTGGATGTTATGTTATTTCTGTTATTGTGAATTGAAACAACACTTTACATAGACTGCACAAGCACAAAATGTACCAATCAATCAATCAAACCATATTTTTTATCATTACACCCAAACTGAAATCAAACAAAAACACAAAGTATATCTGAGAAGACAGTAGAATTCTACTGTGGCATATGTGCCCCATCAACCAAACCAGCTGTCGTACAGGCAGTATTGCCATGGAGTCGTCCAATAAGGGACGAAAGATGTGGTTGTCTGTGGCAACTGAAGAACAAGTGAGATAGTGAATGAAGAGGGATGGACATAGACAATGTGATGGGTAACATGCATGTGCACACACACACAGGCCAGAGCTGAGCAAACAATCCAGTGGAACAACACTCACTGAGTCAGTGCCTGCACGATCCATTAGTAACTCTCAGCATAGGCACACAGTAAAAAAAAAAGACGCACTGACCCACACGACAGCAACTCTGAGACTTGGGTTTGCACAATGTCAACATACTAAACACAATTATACGATTACAGTAGAAGTGCTTTAAACCGCTGTGATAGCAGGACCAGCAGATTCTCTGCAGCGTGACCTGCAGACAGTCATATGTAGTCGCCCACAACAGATCAGGTCTATCTGAGCTCCCATCTGGCCAATTAAATTAACACCTCTTCAGTACATTACTCCACTCATACATATACTACTATCAACTTCATTTCTATTATGTTTAAAACTTCTGCCTTAAGCATGGAGGCAACAGGTAAGTAAAGAGTCACGATGAGCATGGAAAAAGTGACATATGATAAACAGTCCTCCAGGAAATTTCAGTAAACATTAGCTAATGAGGGACTGTCCTCGTTCAGCCTCTGTTTACACTCATACCTATATTTCATCATCCGTTATCTATGTGTTGAATATTACATAACATTGCAGAAAGTTAGTAAACTGACATAATTTGCTGCCGGTGCAATTATATTGATTTATTTTTGTGAAATCTATGGGCTGATGAAGTGTTTTAGTTTGTTAGCATTTCTGGAGTAAATATCTGCAAAACCGTATATTGGTACGACACATAAGTAGAGATTTTCAGATCAGGCTCCATAAGTCTAGTTATTTCATACACAAACATATCAGGTATACAAAAAGAATAACCTCTGGCCAGGGAATTAGCATAAGAATGATATCACCAGACATCACTGGGCACTGGGTTTCTAAATATACCCAGATGCTGAATAATGTAGGTAGGGTGGAGTGGAGCAGTCAATAATTAAGTGGATCCATTGGTGTGTGAGGACAGCAGTCATTTACACTGTAAAAAGATAAGTGGGCCAAGAAAGCTTAGGTGTCAGAGGTAAGAATTAGCATCTACTTACTCCTGCACAAGAAAAACAGAGCAAGTATTGAATGATAAACTGTTTTTAACATAAACTAAAAGTGGCTATTGAAGGGGTTAATAAATAAAATCACCCGAGTCATAGTAATGGGTTCATTTGCAGCCCTATAACAGCACTTAAAACAAGTGATGTACACCTGAAATTTACAATAGGTTTAGTCGATTGTAGTTAAAGTTGCAAAAATATGCTCAGTGTTGTACGTACTAAGTTTAAGCCACTTATGCAGAATACAACCAGGGAAAACTTATTAGACCATGCTATGTTTTCTTTCATGTAAATGTCTAGTACAACTAAAGGCACATTTGTTTGGACAAATATATTGATAACAACAGAGTTTAATTTCAGAGCTTATATCTATCCATTTTCCATGGTTTTCTTGATAATAACCAAAATCACATAAGTTCTTACATCAGTAGCTATGACATTGTACTGTCAAAACAGTGCTTTTAGACATTCCATGGTTTTTTTTGTGTTTTAGTCACATGATACACACAGGAGTTAGTACTTGATTGCATAACCATTGTTTTTGATGACTTTAGATAGTCTATTTTTTTTTCCGCAGCTGTATAAGATATCAAGTCAAACAACTAAATAAGGTTATTATCAGATTAATTAAATATAGTATAGTCAAGCAGTTAAGACCACTAATACTATTGTGTTTTGTTAGTGGGTTATGCTCAGTGTCGGGAGGGTTACTTCGGAAATGTATTCCATTACAGATTACAGAGTACATGTCCAAAAAAGTAATCTGTATTGTAATCTGTTACATTACTCAATCTTAGTACCATAATCCAAATACTTGGATTGTTTTCACATTTTCTTTCATTTTAATACCATATGAATGTAGCAAATCACACCATGTTTACGCCATTGTAAACAGAATGATTGTTGTGTGTTCTGTTTTAGAGCTGGATGAGTGTATTAGGTTTAAGCCTCATAAACGCATATGAACATGTCATGTACTAGTACAACCCAAAGTAACTGATTGGTGTTTTCTCTGGTTATAGAAAAAAAGGCTGAACCCCAATACAATTATTGATTGAAGCATCCCTACCTGGACTTGATGGACTGACTTGTTCCCACAACTTTGACTCAACAATAATAATCAGAATATTTGTGTTGCATATTATATCAGGGAATTATGGGAAATGTGTGAGAAACTGGATTTGTGAAATGATAGAAAATAATGTAAAGTAATCCACTAATTTTTAAGAAAAAAATTATCTGTATTCTAATTACCATTGTATTAAAATCGTAAATGTAAGTTACTCATACTTGTAATCCCGTTACATGTCTTCCGTTACTCCCCAACACTTTTGTTTTATCGGTGGGTTATGCTGAAAATAAGGAGCTAAAGACAGACAACAGTTCCCACAACAGCTCATTTTAGGTGCCAGGGCCGTGGGTGGGTCAGACACGAATCAACCATCTGTTTAATAAGAAATCAGTGCCTTGCTCAAGGACAAGACAAGCTGTTTGCCCACTGCTCATCCAGCTGAAAGACATCAACAAACCACTCCAGCTCTACCAGAGAAAAACGAACCCCACTACACACACACACACACACACACACACACACACACACACACACACACACACACATCCACGCGTAAAAACCCAAACTTCCCCCTGAAAACACGCGTGTCTTACCTTGGTCCTGATCTGTCCAGAGGTGGACACTTTCCGGATGAGTTTCTGGGGGCCTTCCTGCTCCGCATCGCTGTCGGAGGACTCGTCTGCAGCACCGGAGCCGGCGACAGCACCCACCACATGTGCGTGTATGCCCGCCGCGGACACTGACCCTTTCTCCGGCTCCTGTCGTGGGGAGGGATAAAACCAGTCGGGGTTATTAGCCTTGGCTCGGTCCACAGCGCCTTTCCTCTCCTGGAGGCGAGAGCTGCTCAGCGGCTGGGAAGCGTCTCTCCTGGCTGTCATCTCTCACTGGCTCTATGATAAACACGGCGGGCTTTGGTGGAGTATGTGTGGGCTGGTAAACGCATAGGGGATGGAGCATGTCGCTGCACTGTGGGGATGGGCTCCACGGCGCGTAAAAGAAACCCCAGCCCCTGCTCGGCTGATGGTTATGGCTCCAGCCTGCAAAGCCAGTCCACACCGAGGCTAGAGACCGCCTCATCCACTCCGCACACCGGTGGACATGTCCGTGGCATGGCAGACCCTAGCGGCTGTTTCACACAAACACTGCATCCAAGCGGCGCCAAAATAAGACGCATGTAACTTCTAAGGTTTAATTAATTTAATATTGGCTCGAGCAGCTACAAAAAAAACAACAACCCGCAAACAATAAACAATAAGGCGTAAATAAAGTCACAAAGTCAAAAACAGATGTCAATTAAGGAATTCCCATAAGGTTAATAATAACCATATGGATACAGATACTGTAATCCTAATGTATCACACGTTATTTTTACAATGTAAAGATTGGAAATGCGCGTTAACAGTATATTATGGAGTTTGTCTTACTTCATATAGCTATATTTTTTTCTATAAATGAATGAGCAAAAATCAGTTTCCCAAGATGCGTGTGACCATCTTGATGTATTTGAGACGACAAAAGTTGCTGTTTATTTCGTTAGAAGAAGAGAAGAGAAGAGAAGAGAAGAGAAGAGAAGAGAAGAGAAGAGAAGAGAAGAGAAGAGAAGAGAAGTCCAACTCTTTTTCATTTTATCTGATACAATAAACATTATTCCTATGTTGGCGCATTATTGCGGCTGATTTCAAGTAACGCGCTTCTTTAAATCATTGTCAGTGCCTTAATGAAAACATCCAATAACGCGACTGAAACGGGTTTGTTCCGGCAGTCTACCGTACAAATCACGGCAGCACACAGGAAAACGAGCAGAGAGAGAATGAAACACCTCCAAAAGTGGCAGACAGGGTGGGTTTGGAACTGGCTGTCTAGATCTATCAGAACGCGAAGCCTTTTAGTTCTGTTTTCTTTGGGGGAAGCTCATCTGGGCTGGTAGTGAAATAAGAATCGGAGTGATATATTTAAAGGAAAAAAAAAAAGAGTCTCCAGTGTTGGATTCTACTAACCACATCATCCCAGACAGGGCTTCGGTAATAGACCTCCTCCATAGTCCCAGATGTGTGTGTCCGCTCCGGGAGAAAAGAACCGAATCGGGGAAAAGGTGGAGGAATTCACAACCTGCCTCAGTGCCCTTACACCAGTCATATGCGCACTGGATAGATGGGATTAATTCGCCCTGACTGTCCTCTCTCCACTACCACTCCGCTCTCCCCCTGCCCTCCCCCTCCGCGGAGCTCCTCCACAGGCCGAGCCTATCACTGCTCCACGTGATAGATGTCAAATTCGCTTAAACGCGCGGCTCGGCACGGTTTGTCACGGCCCAGCGGGGATCACCCCCTGTTTGTGAGGAAGTGTGTGTGTGGTAGCTTTACAGGGTGTCCTCTCTCTTTCTCTCTCTCTCTCTCTCTCTCTCTCTCTCTCCCTCCCAGAATACGAGTCTGTCAAGAATAATTCAATTTATGATTTTTTTTTGTACTTCTTCATGCCGTTTAATTTTTAGGAGCGATTAAACTTGTATATCTAAACAAGATGAACCGCACTTAAGTATAATTTTGATTACTTATAGCCTACTTTTATTATTAACTACTTCCATCTTGAGCTATTTAATTGGTGACATATTTTCCCAGACTACATTTGACATTCTTACTCAATATGATATTATTATTTTC
>JAPTGZ010000015.1:20961423-20973584 GCA_029814645.1 Fowleria isostigma | reverse complement strand
AAAATAAAGAAAATGTATTATTTAATCTTATTGGTTGTCCTAGTATGGGTGGTGTTCACCTCCACCTATCACAGCATTTGTTAAATCTGAAAAAATGGAACCTGTTCTAATGGTCGGTAAATCACATCTTTAGTGATAGAACAGAGGTGTCAAAACTTGTCATTAAGGATACAAAGGAGGGTCGTCAAATGTCATCTTTATGGGGGAAAGAGTTAAAGACACATATTTACAGCCATGAATGTTCTACTTGTTGAACTATGAAAAGCTGGAAAATTAGGAGGGAATGTCTGCAGTCTTTATTCTCATTCATAATCCTATGTAAACATGGCGAGCATCTCCATGCACTGCTTTAGAGAGTGGTAAATGTCTAGTTCTGCAGGTTAAAAAAATCTATTGACCGACTTTTCCTATTCTAGGTCACTGTCTCAAACTCTATGAATACCTTCCTCTAAAAAGTTCCTCAAATATCTAGAATAATTAATAAACGTTTCCTTCTTTGAGGATGCATTCTTATCAAAGTGTTATTGCTTTTGTGTGTTAGAAAGCTACAATTGCAGGATATTAATGAGTTATATTAATATAACAGAAATTATGGTGTTCAGGGATGGCAGATGCATAAAATATGTTTCTCATTTTATTTTTTGTATCCAACAAGCCACAGCCACTGTTAGTGTGATTCAAGCTGTGACCTTTCCACATAAGGCTGTCTAAAGCTATTTTAATCCTCAGTAAATCAACAGAACAATAGTTCAACTCAACATTTAAGAGGACACATTCAAGACAAAAAGTCCTTGTTAATGCATGTTCAGTGTATCTGCCAAAAAACATCACATTCCAAGAAAATTAGGTCAAAGTGGCTCATCCATACCTCAGTGTGTGGCGTACCATGATATCTGCCTTGCTGCACAGTGTAACTAAGATCAATCAGAGGCAGAGATGGGCCTTGTATTGATCTTGACACTAATAAGAAGGCACTGCTTTATGGGTCAGTGACTGAAATGCGAGATAGGGAGCACACAACGCCAATATAAGTCATCACATGTTCAACCTTAAAGATTTCAGATATTTAAGCTTGAAGATCTGAAGTAACATGTTGAAGTGTTTGATCAGACATCAATCACAGAATCAATCTGTAAATGGTGATTAGATTGAATGTGAAGTTAAACACCTCCTACACACACACACAATGTAAGTAAAACAGATTTTCTTTTAAATGTATGCGCACCGAGTGTATGTGTGTGTTTGTAGTTTGTCAAAGTCTTGTGAAAGTCGAAGTGGAGCTAAGCATGGATTTGGCCTGGTTAGCCAATGTACCAGTAGCTAATATTAGACCAGGGCAGAGTCAGGAAGATCTGTGCATGTGGCTTTTGGGAGCCTGTGACTGAAAGCCTACAGAGATGTGGCTCAGAAAAGTGAGAGATGCATCTAGCCAGGAAGGAAACTAGGACAGTTCCTGGGTCATACTGTGAGGTATCTGGGAGAGAGGGGTGGGGTGTGGAGGGGGGGCAGGCTGTGGCGTAAGATATTCAGAGAGAGAAAGTGATAATTTTGGAAAGTCACTAGGGGATCAAAGTTGTCGGGGAAATAACACGCATCAGCTGTTGATCTGCAACAAGTGATCCAAGTATAGGGTTAGTGACAGTTTTTTCACTGATCTGCATCAGTCTCCATCAAATGGTTTTCAGGTAAAAGAAAAATATATAATCCAGATGAGCAAATGCAGCCAAATCAGTGAGCTCATCTTAACCGGTGACATTTGAAGATAGAATATGTCTCAGTTAAAAGCCAAGCAAATTGCTGATGTTATTTTTTTTTTTTTTGTTTGTTTTTTTAACATGATTTAAACATATTGTTTTTTGCATGAATGTGTACAGTGCCCCTCTTATTATGTAAGTGTAAAATTTGTGTCTTCGTGTTTCCTCAGGGATACAACTGTCCAGACTCTGACCTTGCAGCCTTCAGTCAGAGATGGTATTATCACCTATGAAGACTCACCTCTGGTCAGTTTCAAAGCACACTTCGTTTGTTTTCAGTTATAAAATCACACTGTCTGCACCTTTCTACAGTCAGATTGTCAGACAAGTTTGCTGAAGAGGCCACACCTGACACCCAGTCTATATGTCTGTGGAATTTGTGTGTTTGGTTCATAATTAATTTAAAATGTAATCTAAAATGTACAAAAAAAATTATAAAAAAAACCAAAGTTCTCAGGCCCAAGTGGTGTCAAGCAAAAAATTGTACTTATTGAATTAAAAATGTTGATGTGAATAATACTGAATGTATAAAATGCCACCTGTTGTCATTTTTTAGGTAATTTTGTACTTTGTATTAATTCTCTGATTTCAACTCCGTAACAGAATTTAACCTGGAAAAACAACTTTGCTATCAACTCCCTTAAGCTGTTGCACATTTGGATAAAATTCTGTTCTGGCAGAAATTATTATATATATATTTTTTATATAATAAGATTCAAAACCCAAAAATGTCCACTGAGAATCTGCACTTCACATATTGCATGAACAAATTCTGATCTTTCTGTGTGCTTTTATGTTTATCCACAGGTCAAAGCAGTAAAGATGGGTCACATTTTAGTGATTGATGAGGCCGACAAAGCTCCCACTAATGTCACCTGTATCCTAAAAACCCTGGTAGAAAGTGGTGAAATGATTCTGGCTGATGGACGTAGAATCATCTCAGGTACTAATACACGCACATCAACACACGCATGTTAGTCTTTGCACCTCAACAGTAGAAGCACTCCAGATGTGTGCAGACAGAAGCAAGGCCATTATAAATGAAAGAGTTAGGTATTGAATATCCTGAAAGACAAACACATGTAAAACATCAAATGCAGGTTATAAAAAGCACCTCAGGATAAAAGCCTTTGTGGACAAGTACCAGTGGATTTTGGAATGTACTAGTCTGACAATACGTAGTTTTTCTGTCTAGTTTTACATAATCACATTAGCTGTGGAGAGGTTCTTCAATCCTGAGACACTCCACTTTCCAAAGGAATGTAAATAGAACCATGAGACTTCATAAACACAAATGTGACCCTACCTGATGCTATCAGAAGAAAATAAAAATTAAAGAGACGGTGGAAGCTGAACAGATGTAAAAATATGAATAAAGAGTGGTTGTCTTTGTGTAGTAAGTGTGGCTCTGTCTCCTTTATAGATCCACGTGAAGCCAAAGGGAGGCCCAACACCATAGTCATGCACACAGACTTCAGGATGCTTGTACTTGCGAACCGACCTGGTTTTCCTTTCCTGGGAAATGACTTCTTTGGAGCTCTAGGTACACATATATACACACGCGCACACACACACACACACACACACACACACACACACATACACACTTATGCATGGCAGCCAAATTCAATTGCAGTAGACTTGTAATTTTGTATTTTAATAATATTTCTTATTTGTACAAACAAAAGATGCTGCTGTCTTTTTTTTTCTTTATTTGCAATTTAATTAACAAGGCATAGTGGAAACAACAACAAATAAATGAATCAGAGGTGAATGAGAGTAAGGGGGTGGAAAAAAAATATTGTTATAATGATGATAATGGTAATAACAAGAATATATAGGAATAATACTAATAGTCTAATTTGTTAGTATTACTGTGGTGGCGGTAGTGGTGGAGGCAGCCACAATAACCGCAAAAATGGGTTCAATAAATAAACTATTTATATTAATTTATAGCAATTCCTATCAGTTTGAGTTCATATTAATTATTTCAAATTAATATGGTTACGGCAGGTGGTGCTGCTGTCTATTGTTCGATCAGTCAGGATACGTGCACACATTGGTTTGTGGTGTTTTTTTGTTAGTTATGTGATGTGTCCATTGTACACCGCTAGCAGACTGTTAGCACAATAACATACCATTGTGACAAAGAGGTCTAAACAGATAATTTCCTTAAAAAATGCAGATTGGAATAGAAATAACAAATAACATAAGCAGATATTAGCAAACTGTAATGAGTAACAGTGCAAAAAAGGCTGACAGGTTCCTCTGCTTTGATCAGGTGATATCTTCAGCTGCCATGCTGTGGACAATCCAAAGCCTCAGGCAGAGCTGGCTATGCTGAAACAGTACGGTCCAGATGTTCCTGATGCTACTTTGCAGAAGCTCGTGGCAGCCTTTGGAGAACTGAGATCAATGGCTGATCAGGGCACCATTACTTACCCTTACTCAACCCGCGAGGTCGTCAACATTGTTAAGCACCTTCAGGTAAGAAACATACTACACAAGTACTACTAAAGTTTTTTTTCTTTTCCTTTCTTCAGATTTTACTTTTTAAAAACATTTAAAAAGACTGTGCATCCTTAAAATATTCAGCTGTGTGCTCTCAAATGTTTTTTGTTTTTTTTTACGCCGTCGTATACTCCCAACCTTAACTGAATTTTTCCTTTTCTCCTCTTGAACGCTACTTATCTCCCCCTTCTTTCAGTATTCAGATTCACATCATGCACAATCATCTGAGCAGATAGCTGAGTGAAATTATAGTCCATCTTTTACTACTGTGTCCTCTTGAAAAATACCTTAAGACAGACAGTGCAGATCTAGGCGGCGGTGCATAGGGGCGGCCATGGCTCAGGATTTAGAGCAGGTCGTCCAATAACTAGAAGGTTGGCGGTTCAGTTCCCGCTCTGTCCCAGTCATGTGCTGTTGTGTCCTTGGGTAAGACACTTCACCCACCTTACCTCCAGTATGCTACTCACACTGGTGTATGGATGTGTATGAATGTTTGGTGGTAGTCAGAGGGGCCATAGGTGTGGATTGGCAGCCATGCTTCTGTCAGTGTGCCCCAGGGCAGCTGTGTCTACAAATGTACTTTACCACCATCAGAATATGAATATGTAAGTGAATGAATAATGGATCCATTATATGTGCTTTTTTAAATAGAAAAGCGCTATATAAATCTAATCCATTATTATCATTATTATCATCATCATTATTATTATTATAATTATCTCTCCTACAGCCTATTGACCTGTCCTGATCCCAGTGACATGATAAATCAGGTGTTGGCTCAGTTACCTTGGGAGTAAATCACTCAAATGTTAAAGGTCCATGCCCGACCTTCCACCAAGTTTTACGAAAATTAGTGCAGTAGTTTGTGTGTAATCCTGCTCACAGACAAATGTGATGCCATAACCTCCTTGGCAGAAGATAAAAGAGATGAAACACACCATGACTGTTTAGCCTCAAATATTGGCCAAAAGGCTCCCCAGTTTGAATTCAGTCTTATCTCTGTTTCCATTGCATTCTTATTGTTGTAAATATTAAGCAGCGTCCCCACTCATTTATCTCCAGCCTTCTAGGAACAATGTGGAGCCATAGTGTAGAGCACCAGCTGTTTACATAGGCCATTTCCACTCTCATCTCAGTCCCTCCAATCATCAACAATGGCTGTTGTTTACACGTGTCCTTCTGTTGTATCACTGTTTTGTCACTGGCTGCATGCAGCGGTATATACTCATGCTGAACGCATGCAACCATATCAGTTATCACAGTCCTGTCTTTATGAGAAAAGTACACAGTAGTAAACCCTGACATGGAGAGGGGAAATAATAATAGCAAGTAAGTAGAACATCAGGGCGAAGAGGTAAATAAGCTCAGCCTTTGAGCTCACAGTACTGTAGATCAATAATTAAGTGCACAGGGACAAGGCCTCTGCCTGATTTCCCAACTGACCACCCAGTTCCATCATCAATCACTGCAAGTGTTGACATCTGCAGGAGAACGTATAGGATTAGTGAAAATCTAAATTGGTAGCATATGCCCTAATTACTATTTCACATTTGGTCATAATTGCACTGTTGTGCTAACAGGAAACCCAGGTCAATACAGCCCATTTTATATTCAGTAGGGGTTTTAGTAGGGTTGATGTGCTTGTTGATTGTGTACAAAAACAGTCACGGAAAAAATTATTAGACCATCAAAAGTAATCAAAAACAGTGGTTTTGCAATTAAGTACTAACTCCTGTGTGTATCGTGACTAAAACAGAAAAAAAAACATGGAATGCCTAAAAGCACTGTTTTTAGGTGTACAATGTCATCGCTATTGATCATGAAAAACATGGAAAATGGATCAATATTAGCTCTTAAATTAAACTCTTATGATCTGTTTTTGTTGTTATTATTATATTTGTCCAAACAAACATATGTTTAGTTGTACCAGGCATTAAAATGAACAAGAAATTGAAGAAAACATAGGGTGGTTTAATTTTTTTTTCCGCAACTGTTTAAAATCTTAAAAATTTAGTTTAGTTTAGTTTAGTTTAGTTTAGTTTAGTTTGAGCTTATGCACTCCATGTACAGTGATAATTACATATACATGTACAATATTCAATAGTGTAAAAGTGTAAAATAAAGGTCTTGACATGCAATTACATTCTACATTGTTCCTCCAGACCTACTGCTGTTAAGTCTTTATAAACACTGCATTAGTTTTAAAATGGATCAAGATAACTCTGGGTTTAAAGTGACATTGTTGACGTGACAGTACTCATTCACTTCTCATCTTTCAAGTAGTTTTTCAGTCATGACTATTTTAGGAATAAGGCCAGAGCTCAATAACACTTAAAAGCTGGAATTGAATCCCTGGTCAGATGCATAATCACATTACTTTTCTTAAATCAATTTTTCTATTAGGTGTTAATTTTGTTTCGTTTATTCTATTGTCTTCAAAAAGATTTTTAAAGAATTTTGGTTAAGAAACAGGACTTAAGGAACACATCAGCTCGTTTAAGTGACGTTTGTCTGATGAAAGTGGAAAATGAGTCACTTGAAGCTGGAAGTCAGTTGTAGTTTTCAGAGATGTAATATTCACGATAGCCTCAATGGATGCTGCGCTGCACTGTGCTCATAATATATTACTTTCTCCCTCTGTTTTGTTTCTTCATGACCTATAGTTGTTTATTTATTAAACTAAGTATAGAGCAGTGACCGAAGCAATATACCGTACACCACGTCAAACAGACAAAACAAATGGTGTTAACAGTCTGAGAAGATTTTCTTTGTAATGTGTCAGTGTGAAATGTGCTATATTTATACAAAGCCCTTCTTACTCCAGACTGTCTGTCCCTGCACTGACCCTTGTTGATCATTTTTAAATTATATTAAAATTCTGACCCTTTTCAATCCTCCTTTTCCCTCTTCACTACGACACCCACTCCTCTACTCCTCTTCATCCCTTTATTTCTTATCGCCTGTTCATTACTTTCACTGTCCTCCCTCTCTCTGTTGTCTTTTCCTTTCATTCTCCCCCACATTTCTTTCCCCTCTCCTCATTTCTCTCAGTGTTCCTGCATATTTTTTTTTTTTTTTTTTGCCATTTGCCTATTTAATCTCCTTTTATTGTTTTAATTCTCTCCTGGCTGTTTCTTGTCTTCTTTGTTAACTGTGTATTTTCTTTTTTTTTTTTTTTCAAAGGCCCATTCCTTTCTTTCTCCTTCTCCGCTGTCTTATCTCCTCTGTGCTTTCTCTTCTCCCTCTCACGCCTTCTCTCTTGCTGCTTTTCAGAAATTCCCAGAGGAGGGTTTGGCCAACGTGGTGCGAAATGTCTTTGACTTTGACTCCTACAATAAAGACATGCGGGAGGTTCTGATTGAAGCATTACACAAGCACGGGATTCCCATCGGAGCCAAACCCAACTCTGTCAAACTGGCTAAGGAGTAAGGCATTAGGGACACCAGATGGATGACACACACAGAAACACACACTGCATTTCCAGTTACTTAAAATACATGACTAATATTACTCAGACCACAGAGCAGTGTTAGACTATGATACAGTGAAAGATCAGACAGTGTGTTCAGTCAATGTTTAATTTAAAAAAGGAAAGATTTAAAACCTTATAATGTCTTTTATTTGATTTATATCATTTTACTCACATATGTATAATGATCAGTAGAATTAAAGTTAAAAGCTATTTTATTCATTTTAATACATTACAAAACATTTTGTGTTTTGGGGAGGTACTTGGCTTAATTTTGGTGTAACATTTATGTTGAAATCCTGAAAACTTGAGATTAACTGAAGTCATTTTTAGCCCTCAAAGTTAATTTTAGGCTTCCATGAAGTCACCTCATTGCCTCCCTTAGTGTTAAAATAATGACTCATTACCTCACCATTCTTTCAATGAAAAGATAACTTTTAACTATGCGCTACATTTGTCACTGTACAGATTTGTCTTATAAATAAAGGAAAATATTTGTTTCTTGTGTCTCTTGTGGTTTTATTCTGAATTATCATGTTGATAAATTAAGTTTTGTTTATTGCTCAGTTGAAATTTTCAGAACTGAGGAGGCCAGAAACAAGTATTTTCCTTGAATAATGAATAATATTGTAGATTATCTGCTGCATATTATGTCTCTGCTTATATCAGTTTTGTGTATTTTGTGATTCATTAGTGAGGTGACATCTGTCTTGAACAGTTAATGTTGGACTAGTTTTACAATAGTTCACCACATGTGTACATAAAAACAAATACTTTGTCTCTTGATTTCCAAATTTGGATGTGGAAAAAAGGAAATGTATTTTTCCTTGTGGATGTTGTTGCTTTTCCATTCACAGAAATATTTATGGTTTGAAGCGTGTCCATCCTCTAAACCTACTATTCCCTTGCATTTTCTGTATTTTGTGGTTGTGCTGCATCTTTTCACCCCCACCTGCAGCCAATAAGTCTGTGGCCACAATTCAGCTATGATTCATGGAAATAGCAGTAAACATTTGGCCAGACATTAAAAGCAGGACAGGGATTTGCACACACAGACAATTGTCCCACATACAGTGCCTGTACTTTCTCTAGAGACATTGAGATCAAACCGAAGCCTATATAGCACATTCTGAAGAAATCCAACTCAATTTTTATCTTTCCAGACACTTGTCATTATTTGACTTTAAATCTCCAGGTTGCCCTTGCCTGAGGTAAAGATGACAGGGTATTGGACCATAAACCAAGGTGGCAATGCACGACGCAAACTACTCTGTCCTACTGAGACACACCCCATAGACATCAAGGTAAAGATACAAGGGATTCTAGTGATACAGTTATAGTAACAGCGTTTTCATGGTTGACAAAGAGTGAGAGCGTTCTCTAAAAATTACTTTTGGGTACTATTTCTCCTCCAGTTTAGCTGAAATACACCCATTAAAAAGTTCAGGATATAGAACTGAAAGTACTGAAAATATGGAAGCATCACTAAGAAGCAAAAATTGAACAGTAGCAGTGTCTGACTGGTATGAATGCAGGCTGATGAGAGCAGTTTATCGATATGAAAGATAAAACAATAAACTATTGTTTATTTCAGAATGGGATCCAGTTTTTATATTTGATATTTTTTGACTTTATAACAGTTTTATAACATTGAGTTTGTAGCATCAGCTTGGCATGATAGCCTCTTTAAGTATTTATAGAATAAAAAAAGTGAAAATATAGACTAACAGAATCAAACTTTAGCTATAAATTGTAAACGTACACTTTGCGACTGTCTCTGTGACAACAATATATCTCGTTTTTCCAGGGTCCTGTGTTTCTGCGTGTTCAAGGTTACCCCTGCAACAGACAGGAAAGCAGGGCTTTGAGTTTTAGCGAAGAGAAAGCCCACTGGCAAATTCCCATGAATGAAGTCAACATCATTTGCGATGTCACCACCAAAGATGGTATACACACACACACACAGACACACTTCCACCTCTGACACTCAATGCTTTCTCAGGCCCCTGGTCTCAGGTTTGTGATCATTTAAGGGCATTTAGAAGATTTAATGGTTAAAACATTTAACAGAGGAGCAGAGTTGTCGAGGGTGCTGTAATGTTTCAGTATTCAGTCCGCTTTCGTGCAGTTTTTCTGCTGTCTGTACAATCAGGACACAGAAAATGGGACACTCTAAAAATAACGCAGTTTTAAAAAGGAACACTTTTCACACATTCATAGAATTCACAATCATTCACATTAGCCTAGAGATCAACACATTCTTATGTTGTCATCACAGTTAGCTTCCTGTTTGCTTGTTTTGTTTTGCAGACACGCTTTACGTGGCCACATGTAATCCAGTTTCCCTATACTCAATGAAGGAGCGTGGGGACACAATCCACTGCATTGAGCTTTATGACGTCTTTCCCCGGACCATCAGTGGGGTCTGGCAGCCTTTTGTCACCATTGCTCCCCTTGGAAATCCACTGGATGGACAAGTTGTGCTACATGAAGAACAGGTTAGCACACACTCACACTTTTCACATTTTGTTGTTTTTGGAACTACACAATTAAATTACATTAGATTGCATCTCTTCTTTAATGCTAATAAGACAACTCTTAGAAGCCTTCAAAATAGAGCCAGGGATTACGTCATTAATCAACACTCATTACACAAATATTTAGTCATGCAGTACTTAAACCAATATACAGTAAATGTCAGCATTATTTTACATCAGACATCAAACGTAAGCAGTGTAGTTTGGTGTGGAAATTGTAAGTTGTCTCAGTATTATTTACAAAATGACACTGAATGCTCAAAAGGAGTCAGTTTATGATGTGCCTTGTCTGTTATGTCCTTGTTTACCATTAAAAAACAACCTGACACTTACACAACACTGGTAAACTTTTTATATGACACCCACAGGTTTAAAATAGCTTTGCACAACTCTGCTAGTGTGTCTTAAAATGGTGGATGGGTAGTGGTTGTTTGTTTGGTAAACTGCTTTACCCTGTAAGACCCTGGCTTTTGACAGGAGAGCCATGCAAGACAAGAACAATGCATGTTAGCTATTTTCCGACCAGAACAGTTCTACAGCTGGTGCATATTAGGCAAGAGGAGGACTTCTAAAAATACCATTGTGATGGATCATGTTACGTCTGTCTAAAAATGAAGAGGTCCAGACAACATAAGTTCATTCACAGGTCACTGGCCTTCCAGGGAAATTACAGAAACC
Source organism: Fowleria isostigma (assembly GCA_029814645.1). NCBI lineage: Eukaryota > Metazoa > Chordata > Actinopteri > Kurtiformes > Apogonidae > Fowleria > Fowleria isostigma. Next base: position 20,962,635 of record JAPTGZ010000015.1, on the reverse strand, counting down.
AATAGACTTACATACACAAGTGCAGATTATAATAATGATTCACACTTGGATTTATGCATGCGTGCAAACATAAAATAATTATGCAATATTGTCCCATAAAAGAAAGGTTATAATTAAACTAAAACAACTCATGTCTGTCAGTCATTTACATACAGGAGGAACAAGCATCTTCACACAACTGCACTCTCCCTCTAAAGATAGTATATGTTTAGAATCAGGAAATGGGGTTTGCCTTCTCTGAATAGCTTAGCTGGTATACAGTACAGCAGTGTGTATGTCAGGAATGGGAGGCCATAAGGAAACCATTAGTGCAAAGCAGGGCAGCTGGGGCTGAGGCCAGCTCCCCCGTGGCTCTTTCTCATAAAACTCAATTGGAGATGAAGCCTAGTGCGTCACAAATGAAAACCTTTGCACAGTTCACCCAATACTTTGTGCACACACAGACTAAGATTTACTGTACACACACACACACACACACACACACACACACACACACACACATAGATATCTCACTGCTTATCTGATATGAGTGAAGGGTGTACACAAACACAGGAGCAGTGCTATCTAAATTGAATTGAGCCAACTTGCAGAGCAGATGGGTTGTTGAGATTTAGCTCGTGTTAACAGGACATCCACACTTTAATCAGAGGAATTCCACTAGGTGAAGAGCACCCTCTGTTGGTTGCAGGGGACCAAGACATCTTTCAAATAATGGACTTATGTCATGTCTCTGTTTTCTGCCTCTTAAACTCTTTGTGCTTTGGTCTACTTTTGTGTGGCACAGAAATCAATGTAAGCATGCTATCATTAAGCAACTTCTAAGATGTAACTCAAATAGTAAGGATCAAGAAAGTGTGATGGGAACATTCATTGCTACATGGTCACTCCCAAATGTTTATTGGTCCGGATGTGTTGTTATTTTGTTTTGGCTCTGTTTTTTTTTTTTTTTTGTAATGTTCTTTCCATTACATTATTTCAACCTCGTCCCACTGATGGTTGAGAAAAGAATATATTAGAGGTACAGACTTAAGAAAATGAGCCTACAGTACACATGTAAATACAAATGAATGAACAATGTGTATATGAATACCTGTAAATGCCTAAGAAATGCATGCCATTAAAAAATTATAAAAAGCAATAAATAATTTTTTTTTTTTTTTTTAAAAAAGCATGCTGGAACTTAAGAAATAAAATTTATTTATTTTTTAATAA
>JAPTGZ010000015.1:20778270-20789719 GCA_029814645.1 Fowleria isostigma | reverse complement strand
ATGTCAGCCCTGTGATGAACTGGTGAAATGTCCAGGGTGTACCCCGCCTTAAGTAGCTGGGATAGGCTCCATGTGACCCTAGTGAGGATAAAGCGGGTTCAGAAAATGAATGAATTAAAATTAAGGGTTATTACATCAAAAAACAGATAAAACTGAGGAAAAACTGACGTTTTCAGCAAATTAACTGAACATAAACCAAATTTCTCTATCCACTGTCACTGATCCAACTCCATAGGTTTTACTAGTAAATTCAATGTTATAGAAGATGACGGTGTTTTGATGTTCACCATGAAGCCTCTAAACATCCAAATGGATCAAATCTGATAATCATGAAACATGTATGGATAGGATTAGTGGATCATCAGGGATTAAACATTTTATATCTGTAAATCATTTTGGTCACCGGTGGATGTTTGGTGTCTTTTTGGGTTAAACAACAAACATGCATACAGTATACAGTTAATGAAAATACATACAGGCCCATCATTACATAGAATCACTAATAATAAGACAGTACGAGTCAAAGATAAACTCCATCGAGACTTAAAGAATTAATAGATACAACTTTGTTTTTCCTCTGACCAGCACTTGATCTTTGTAGTAAACAGTTTTATATTTGCAGTTAATTTAATTTCAGTTGGCATTGCATTCCAGAGTTGAAAGTTTTTAACATGTCTATATGAAACACTAATTTTTAACATCAGAAAATGGATCTTTGAGTAAATGTCACAAAGTGAAACGCTTCATATTTGGTGTTTGATGCTGTTCTTATGTTAATGCACAAAAGTTGTGGAGAATAAAACAGATCAGAAAGTAATTAATACATTTTCCAGGCACATTCTAGAATACAGAAAAGAACCAGTTATTTGGTGATAGTTTAGTTAATTTTGCAGTATTTTTCTTGAACTGATGTTTAACTGACAAACATCTATGCATGACTTTAAATAATTACTATTAAAATAAACCAAAATACAAACACTACAAACACTGTAAATGTATAAATACTGCATGCTTGTATGGTGTGAACATGTGGTACAGCTCATGACTGTGTCTGCAGGAAATCTCCAGGAAACTTTGTTTTAAAAAAAATACATTTTGACTTTCCTGCACCACCCTTCTCCTGTTAAAATCAAACTCTTGACTTTGCCTAACAACCCAAAGTTCAGACCATCTGCGCCTCACATGTTCTGATCAAAGACTCTCTTGGTGAGCGGAACATGTTTGAAACTTTACTTGCACATTTTGAGTTCTCTCTGAGATTTAGAGCTCAAAGGGTCCTGATAAATCTCATATGTCCCATAAAACAGTTAGTGGTGTGTAAATGAATGACAGGCAGCTACATCCTAAAACATCTTAAACTTCTTAAAATAGATGGTCTGGGTTCAGTGGTGAAGGGCTGTGGCCACTCCTTAAAGGTACATTCCACTGTTTTAACCGTAAAAGTGTCTGTTCATTATTAATTTTTAAGAGACACATTTACAGAATGTACATATTATTGTATAATACATGTGCGATGCATGTGTATACGGTATAGAAATAACATTTGTGTGTTTCTGAGGTGTCATATGTACTTATCAGCTACTCTGTCATTTGATGTGTTTATCTCATCCACATGTGCAAAACTAACCCATATAATAGTGGAGAAAATATGAGACGTGCTTTGGGAAACACTGTCTCACTCCACAGTGACATCCTGACCCTAATGAAATTTTGTTGACACAGCACAACCAGTCCAGGCTTGCATTCATAAACACAATGACCTCTGGCCTTGCCTCATGACCTTTGAACTCTTCTTTTGTTTTATCAGACTGCTAGCAGGTCAGTGAGAGCGAACCCTGTCACCTCTTATGCACCTATACATATCATATATGTCACCCAATCATATTCCATTTTGCCTGAGGGGATTCTTAATAATCCACACTAATATGTTTGGAAACATTTTTAGGGTGCAAATCCAGAAAAAAAAAAGAGGAAAGATCAGTGGTTCCAGTGTAGAAATTAGTTGTAAGTAAGGATGTTTTCATTTAAAGTGTTTGCTATTTGCAGAAAATGACAAGTGACAAAATTTCTAAGTTAAAGAAAACATATTTAGTATTACACAGAACAATACTAAGGTTTTAATTTGAGTTCAGATATATTTAATGGAATCAACCTTTGTTATCACAGCCTTGCATCTGTCTTTTACATTGTTGTTGACTGATTTATGTGACTCCAAGGGAATTTCCCCTTGGGGATCAATAAAGTTCATCTGTATCTGTATTTATCTGCATATGTATCCTTGAGCTAAAATGTGAGTAATTTTGTTTGACGGCTGGAGACCCTCCACTTTCCTCTTGAGGTTTTCAATAGAATTAACTTCTCTAAATGTGGCATGGTCACAGTAAAATTTACTCAAATTGAAAAAAATGTTACTCTGCATCAGATAACATTTGGTCCTTTTCTAAAAAGACTAAAAGTTACTCTTGGGTAGATCTGGTTTTCTACAGTCACTTTTCCTCAATTTAGTATTAATGTTCAGCTTTTGTGGTGATATTTGACTCAACTCAGTGTGTCTGATAATGTATTCTCTTATCATTTTGCTCAGTTCAGAGCTATAATCAACTCTCACAAAATCATGGGAAGGAATGCTTCTAGGACCCAAAAAAGTGTTTGTTTGAGGTGCTCTTTGGAAAAAGGGACACAAAAAGATGGCAAACAGAGAAAAAAAGTCCAAGACACTTGCTTTAAAAAGTAAAATGTCTTTATTAACATGGCTTGGTCATGTTAATGCATAGGTCGACACATGACCATGCCATGTTAATAAAGGCATTTTAAAAATTTAGAGTGCCTTGGACTTTTTTCCTGTTTGCCATCCTTATAATCAACTCTATTGTGAGAAACTGTGAATTTACTCGGCTCAAATTGTCCACAACCATAGAGATGTTTATGATTAGTTATGAGTCAAAACTAACTCCAACTGGCGTAATTCTTCAGAATAGCCATTGTATTTATTTTGCTGACATTTTACCACCTAAAAAATAATAGATAAAATCTAACAGAGTTGACTTTGATAAAATGGTCAATGGACTGCACTTATATAGTGTGTTTTCCCACCTTCATGGTGCCCAAAGCACTTTACAAAGCCTCACATTGACCCATTCATGCACATAGTCATACACCTATGGGCGACTATCACCGTGCAGGGCACCGCCAGACCCCACTGGGAGTAATCTAGGGTTCAGTGCCTTGCCCAAGGACACTTTAACACTTCATGTGGACAGTCAGAACCAAGATTCAACTGCTGACCCTTCAGTCATTAGATGACCAACTGAGCCACAGTGACCCCCCCCCTCCCAATTTTAACTACATGAAAATCAACAACCTGTACTCCAATGTCTCACTGTTTCACAGGCTCTTGTTTTCTTCTTTACAATTAACTCATTTATGACCTGTAAAAACTGAAAATAGTGAAAATAAAGTAAATAAAACACCAAAATATATAACAAAACATAACTTTTTTGACAAGTTCTACCTATTTATCAACTACTTGGTTATTTTGCTCCTTCTCTTACTCAGAATTCAACTCTCTAAACTCAATATAGAGTCAAATTAAGTCTTTTAGAGGAAAATACCTTTGTATTGAAAAATACTCAGTAAGTTTTCCTGTGTTTTCTTTTCTCCAGAGCTGCACAATTTCACTCTCATCTTAGGACCAAAAATCCACAGACTTAAATAATGTAAACAGAGAATATGATTTGCTGAGTCGAGGTAAAGGGCAGCTTTTTAATTGGTATCTGTAGATCTCCTCAGTAGGTCTCCCAACATTCTTCAGAAGGACACTCTATGGCTGAATCAACCCACCCAGTTTTCCACTTGAAATAAAGGCCTGGTTCAGAAATAAAAGGGCAGCGTTAAATGCAACCAAAATGACCTAATGATTCTCATATGCCGTCATTTAGACGGGAACCCAGCTGGACTACAGCATAAAAAATACTTAACTAAGCAGTGCAGGCAGACTTAAGTCAGACACTAATCTTAGATTTGATCTTTTCTTTTCTTTTTCAACTCATATTCCTAAGCTTCTCCCTCCTTTTGTGCAAATCTTGTGCAAATACCACAAAATAATCCTACCTATGACTGAGTACATGACTGACTGATTGCATTTCTGTTTTATTTTTACATTATGCCTTGTTCTCAGAGTAAATATGACAGAGATATAAAACTGTGGAACACAAGAAATATATTAACTCTAAAACATAAAAAGAAAACCAACAACACAAAAACACATCATGAGAAAAAAAAATAATATCTATGACTGTTTTATTAGAGACAGGATTTAATTTTAACCCTTTATTATACAAGTTGGTCATTTCTGAACACATCCTCATTACAAGTCATTGATGACAACAGTTCCACTGAGGACAGTCTTCGGCCAAAATGTGAAATTCTGAGAATTAATGACAGAATTGGTTATATTCAAAAAGAAGGTTTGTCTCAGAGTGACCAGATCTACTTCAGTGTGTTGTCTGTATTTGACAATACATTCACTTTACAGGTTCTTTCTAGTGGAACATTTACAAAATCCAGTGTATAACTGTACATAAACCAACATATATGTGTAATAACACACAATCGTATATATTGAAAACATGAGCTAACCAGCACTTTCTCATTTGTTTTCTGATTCATTTTGTCAAATATGAAAGGTATGTAAGATTTAGCACATTTAATGACTGAAGCAGATATTTCCTAAGAAATTGTAGACCAGTGTTACATTAGATAGGCAATGGTAGATAAAATCATTCCATTGATTTTACAGGCCAGAATTTGTCGTACATAAAAACAGTAAAACTATTTGAATGACTGTGCAAAACATAAAATATACAGTCATAAAAAAAAAATATTAGATCATTAAAAGTCATCAAAAACAATGGTTATGCTATCAAGTACTAACTCCTGTGTTTATCATGTGACTTAAACAGACAGAAAAGAAAACATGGAGTGTCGAAAAGCACTGTTTTTGTCAGTACAATGCCATAATTATTGATGTAAGAACTTATGTAATTTTGGTTATTATCAAGAAAACCATGGAAAATGGATAGATATCAGCACTTAAATTAAACTCTTATAAGCTCTTTTTATTGTTATCATTATATTTGTTTAAGAAATGTACTTTTAGTTATACCAGGCATTAAAATGAACAAGAAAATGAAGAAAACATAGGGCGGTATAATAATTTTTTCCACAACTGTACTGTACTTTCACCTCACATGTGTTTTTCTTGTATTTTTTATAGTTACTTCCTGGATTTCTTTTTTGTTTTGGCCACTTATGGGTAAGTAACTAAATGTGATAACTTAACTGACCTAAATTTTCCACATGACAGTAAACAATTTTGGAAAATTTCCCAAAAGTAATAAAGTCTTGTATCCTCCTATAACACACTAAGATTGAAATTTTGAATTTCAGAGTATCTCTATGAGTGCCCGATAAAGGGTTAAGGATTTCCTGGATCCGGCGTTCCCTTACAAGTCTGACATAACAGAGAAAATGTGTCCAGTTGAGTCTTCAGGTCCACGATGGTCACTATTCTGAGGAGCCTTTAGTTAAATCGACCATCATGGCGTACAACCTGCCCATTGACACATGTGAATAGATTCTTCAGTTAAGTTTGCTCAGCTAAGTAGCCTCTTAGTGTGTTAGCCCACCGATGCGTTTTGGGTGGATATTAGGATGATTATATTAGTATGTAAACCAGGCCTGGGCCAATGACCTCCTAACCATGACTTGATTTCCCCAAGTGCTGCACGGTGAGGCTGAGCCCATTCATCATGTCAATAGGGAGTCATTCATAAGGTGAAACATCATAGAGGGCCTGTGGTGTAGGAGGACAAACTATGACTCAATCCCCACATGGTGCTGCCCAGACCTGCTAATGACCCTAACATGTGGGGCTTTCATATCCTACTAGTTGTATTTTCGCCGTCCTGCATAGCACATATATTGTAGAAGTAGGTTCTTTAATTTAAGAGGCAGTGGGGAAGGTTTATCTGAGTGGATGAGAGGGATACAAGCTGACAGTGATGGAACATGTACTCCAACAGCAACACGATCGCACACTCAGGACAAGTCATCGGATATGTAATGTAAATAAAAGACGGTAACCATCTTAAGTAAATGCACATGCCCATTAATTTAAGGAGTGACAACTGGTACGTATTTTGAAGTACTTGTCCTGATCATATGAGTGTTTGTAGTAAACTATACACCAAGGACTGGAGCGGTTTTAAGGACAGACAAAATTGTTCTCTTAAAATTAACCCATAATGACCCAGTGCTAGTATTGTGGCGGCTCCAAAATAATTTTTTCTCTCTATTTTTTCAATTCATCACTATTTTTTAAATAATATAATGTCCTGAATTTTAGATTTTTCAGTGTAAATCAATAATTTTTCTATATTTTAAACACTGATCATGTACATGTTCATTAACCCTTGTATTATGTTGAAAACAAATGACATTGATTATGTTGTGGGTCATTTTGACCTGTACTGTGTAAATCCAATAAAAACAGACAAAATACAGGTTAAACCAATAACAACTTTATTTTAGATGATATTAACATTTAGAAAAGAGACATACAATGTATTTTTTATACCAGCACTATGTATTCAGTAAAAGTTTATCCCTCTTCTCAAACATTTTTTCATTTAACTTGCCCAATTTTTGTAGATTTTTAATGTTCATCATTTTCAAAATTCTCCACATGATGGACAGAATGTATCTGTGTTTTCTGTAGATGTAATTCTGAGCCAAAATGTGCTATAAAATACCCTCTTGGGAGCCAAAATATATGTTAAAGAGGCCTTTTGGGAACTAAAATGCACTACTAAGTGCCTTCTTGGGAGCGAAAACATGTTATTTTTTCTTTTCACCTCTTCCATTCAAAAACTCTCTGCATGCCACAGCTATGTACCCACATTAAAGAGCCCGTAACATCACCTTTGTGTACAAAAGTCTGCCCGGACATGCCACTACACATCAAAGAGTCTAGATTTGACACCAGTTTATAACCCTAGATGAGGAAAAGTCACAAAATGTCATGAAGAAACAGAAAGAAGAACCAGTAATTTGGTCAACACAAAAACTGAAATGGGTCAAATTGACCCTTAACATAATACTAGGGTTAAAGCACAGATTAAAGTTGATTGTTAGACAAAAAAAACAGACAAAACTGAAAAAAAAGTGATCTTTTCAGTAAATCTATTATTAATTGATCATAAACCAAACATCTCCAGCCACTGTCATTAATCCAGCTCCACAGGTTTTATTGGTGACTTAATGTTGTAGATAATGAGGTGTTTCCACAGTAACTATGGAGCCTCTGAATGTCTAACAGAACATATTTGATGACCATGGAAAGATGACAGACTGCATTTTACACCAATTATTTACATGGATTGATAGGATTAGTGGCTCAACAGGTATCAGACAGTTTAGATCAGAAGATGGCTTTGGGCAATGATGGATGTTTGGGTCTTTATGAGTTAAATAAATAGTCTTTACCCCTTTAAGTTGGAATAACAAATTATTACCTCTTTTCGTGAAATGATTGTGACAATGTGATTTATTCTTGATAGATAGGGCATAACTGGGACTCAGTATGTGATCATTGTTCCTGATCAAAAGTGATTACTGATGTGTTTAAATAGAAATAAATAGAGGAATGTGTCTGAAAACCAAATTGTTCAAACTTTATGACAAAATGTGTTTAAAACACCTCTTGGTTTAGTGGAGAATCAGGAGGCTGAAAACTGGCTCTTTTTCTGTAACATGCCTGAAAACTTGTAATTTTTTTTTATTTTTTATTTTTTTAGATATGTGGTTGTTGCAGAACAGTGATGCTACAAACATGTACCTGAAACTACCCAACAGGGCATAAAATATACTGTATGGATGAAAATACTGGGACGCATCCCACCTTCAACATGTAGAAATTTCCATTCTCACTGATTTGAAATATTATCATTATAAAAATGTTCATACACGGTAAAAATGCCAGTATTAAATTAACATCCACAGTGTCTAAATGAGCTTACACTCATATAGAGTGGGCTCATATGACACTATAAGTGTTAAATTAACACTGTGGGTGTTAATTAACATTGGCATTTTTTACTGTGTATCAGTTGTTAGTTATCATATTAAATGTCAAAACAGTATTTATCTCAAGTTTAAAGATTGATATTTCTTTCTGAGTTAGAATTGAAAAAACTAGATGGTTACTTGCGGCTTAAAATGATTATTTGAGGTCAGAACATGACAACTATGTTAGAAACTGAAAATAATTACAACAATAAAAAAATTTAATGATTTAAATTATGCAAAAACAAACTCTGAGGCATTTTGTAAGCACAGATGACAATGTAAATAAATAATCTTGAAGACAAAACAGAAATATTCATTCTGTTTTTCTCTATGTAACATTATATTATGACATTATTGTTGTATAGGTCAGCTCCCTGTTAGCTACATTTAAGCTGCCCTAATACTTTTGCACATATATGCGGTTCAGATTAGTTAATTCTTACGCATCAACTTCAATAAAATTCAACACACATGCATTAATGGATCAGTAATACAGCACTAAACCATCTTCCATGGAGCCATTTTACTGTACAGTGATGACTTTCATACTTTTACATGACATATTATCTACTCTCTTTTTCTTGTGGGACAGCTGGATAAATGAAATTAAAGATAAATGTATGTAAAATTGAAAACTTTATTTCTGTTTTAACTAAGTATGAATCAGCTTGTAATAAGAATCAATGTGCAGATGAAACTTGATAGAATCAACAGTTTGCACATTCACCACCAGCCTTCAACGGAATCATGAGCCTAATTCAGTCAAGTGTCCTGAGACGTGGGTGGAGTCGTGGTCACTTCAGTGGAACTGGTTACAACGAACCGCATCCCGAAACTCAATGGAACAAAGCACATTCCTGCATGGCATTAATTTTGAATAAAGTAGAGGAGAGGAATTTGCCTTATCTTTCTTCACCATAGGAGCGATGCACTCAGGCTACACTGATCTAAATCGATTCCATGTGCAGTTGAGTAACAAGGTTTGATAATGGTTTGTGTGCTGCAAAACACTGAGAATTATGAGAGGAAGCATTACAAACTAAAAATCTCACACGTTATCTGCTGGAATTTTTAATCAGAATTTTACATAAAACAACCACCCTAATAAAAAAGCTGATATACATGGAAAGTTCTTTATCATAGTGGTGCAGTGCAGTGTAAAAGTGAATCCTTCCAGTCAATAAACAGCTGTAGAACTTGATGGCATGTAAGATAAAACATAAATAAATATGCAATCTTTGTAAAAAAATCATCTGTATGTGCTGTTTCTGTGCTCAGGAGTGTTACTTGTAGCTATAGTTCAGCACGCACACTGGATAATGACTTGCAGATTTCCACATTGAGAGAGCATTGGGAATTTTAACTTTGACTATAAGCCACATAGACACGCACATTTACAGCCCAACATTTCAGAACCCAAACCCATATCAAAATAGAAATTCCATGCCTTGTGGAAGGAAATAGCAGATATACAGTATAATAGAGCCCAGATGAGGATGATAATGAAATCTGGCTAAATTTCAGAGTAAAGAGATCCAGAGTTGACGATCAGATCCAGGCTGGACAGCGGATATTGTTGTTGGATTCTGAGGTCAATAATACCTGATAGGCATCTTTAATTAGCCTATAAATGCGCTACTGTCTTACTATGCTTGTTTATTCTTTGGATGGCTTCAACCAGGAAGGAAATGCCCCTCGCTCTCATTTTGACGTTTTCATTTCTTGTTGTTTGGATAATTTACTCAATCATTTTGTTTAAGAAGATTGCATCTTTTAAATTTTTGTCATTTAATCACGTTTGCCGTCAATTTTACGTCAAAATATTTTCTCCCTAGTATTTCAGTTGTAGTTTCATACACTTAACCTTACTCTTGTGTTGGGGTTGGCACCGACCCATTTTTAGGTTTTAACCCATAAAGATCCAGCACTATTTTTTTTCTCAGTTCCCAAATGAAATTTTCTCTTTATTTAACTTTTTTTTTTTTTTTTTTAACTCATAAAGACCTAAACAACCACCATCTACGGATATCATGTACTGATATAAATGGTTAAATCCCTGTTGATCCACTAATCCTATTCATACATGATGTTAAATATAGTTATTCATCTTTTCATAGTCATCGGATATGACCCATTTGTACATTCAGAGGCTTCATAGTTACCGTGGAAACACTGTTCATTTTATGCAACAATGATTCACCAGTAAAACCCATGGAGTTGGATCAATGACAGTGGATGGACACACTGGGTTTATCCTCAGTTAATGAAATATTTGGCTGAAAAAGTCACCTTTTCTTCCCTTTTCTCTGTTTTTGCTACAATAATCCACAATTTTATTCTAAATTTTTATGAACATCTACATGATTATCAAATTAAATGTTGGAAAATAACTGCTTTTCACTGGAAAAAAAACACAAAATAAGAAGATACTATTACTATAAATGGCAATAAACCACTTCTGGATGGTTACATATAGAGATACACAAAAGAAACATGTAAAATTTGTTTATTGCATGAAGGGTTTTTGACTTTGTCAGGAACCTCTATTTCAATTATTTTTTTTTTTTTTCACTAAATTATAAAATACTCTGGTTGAAATTATGACCTTTGTGTTGTTAGGGTCAGTTTTGCCCCAGTTATAAAATAAGATTATAAAGCAATAATTACAGCCAAAACTGAAAACATTAAGTGCACTAGCAAATTTAAATATTACTATAACAGTATACTAGTTAAAGTATACTAGTTAAACCCCATTTGGTGGAAGTCTATGTAGTCAGGTGACACTGGTCAGGCTTCTAAAATTATGATATTTAATATATTTACAAATCTGTATGTTCTTTTTTTTTGTTTGTTTGTTTTAATATATATCTGATGTGGGCTGATGTGTAAAATTATTATGAATTATTATGAGTGCAAATTAAAGTATAATGCAATTTTATTAAGTTTACTCTGTAATTATCTGGATCTATTTGTGTTTTTTATTATCGTTGGCCCCTGTTTATAAGCTGGGAAAGCTTCTGGAGAGTCCCTTTTTACAGGACGTGGATTATTGTGTAGAACATTCTTGCTATGTACATTATATTTGAACTGTCATGTAAATAAATAAATGAAATGAAAAGAAAATGAACTGTCAGCCAACACACTGATGCCAGCTCCTCTAACTATCACGTGAGCTTTTAGGGATTTTTATTCTGCCTTGTTATCCAGTATACCTGCACAAAACCAAAACAAGCACAGTCGGGCAGGACATGTGAGGTCAATTCAGTCTAGAGTTGGTGACTGTCAGAGGTCACATCCAGGGGTATACTGACAAAAAAAAAAA
>JAPTGZ010000015.1:20767059-20777172 GCA_029814645.1 Fowleria isostigma | reverse complement strand
ACAGGCAGTGGGGAGTGCACTTAGCAGGCTCAGATGTCCATGGAAAGAACAAGGTTGATTCTATTAGCACATTTTGAAATTTTTCCTATTTAAACTGTTGATTTTTTTTATGAATATTTAAAGTAAATCATACATTCTGAATACTCATAACAGAGACTAGAGGCTAAAGGGTTAAGAGAGGTCATTTGCATTAGATGACTGATAAGTCTCAACAATCGACATCTTTACATTAAAAAATTACATTTAGAGTCAGTTGTTCCAGAACTTTATTGAACAAATACAGACTTGGAAAAAAACCTGTTGAAATGCTCAATAGTAAGTAGTAAGAGTGAGATCACTAAGTCTTGTACCAACATCCTCACAGACAAAAACACTATGATGAAAAGCACAACATATCAGATAAACACTAGAAGAATTAAAGTGTCAATCACAGTCTTCTTAATCAGGGTGTTCCTCCGTCTGACTCAATAAATTAATTAATCTATTCAACTCAAATGGTCACATAGGATATTTTCTTTGGTGTGTTACAGTCCCTGTTGTGCATTCAGCCTGTTACTGACGCCCTGCATCCAGAAGGTCATGCTAACTTGCATGTAGCAAAGGAAATGCACCATACTTGTTAGCACACATCGCCCAACCCCAAACAGTATGTTTCCTTTGTATGAAGTCCTTTCATAAATGCCTTCCCAGCTGTTCATCTGGATGCATTCAGCCTGCTACTGACTGCTCCGTCCACATCCGAAGGTTGTGTATGCTTGCGTGAATTCAAAGGGCATGTGTTGTGCTTGTCGCCACGTGTAATTGCATCGTTTCTTAGATTTTGCCGCAGATGACCCCGCTTGACCCCTCCCTTCTGGAAGATGAGTTTGAGGGTTTGTGATTTCAGAGACTATGTATAAAATGTTTGCTCAGATTGTTCCAAAGCATCACATGCATTTCACTCTTTATAAAGGTGAAATCTGACATAAGCATACAGCCTGAATTATTTAGAATATCTCTCAGTGTGTGGACAGTCTTTACATACTGATGCAGTTCTGAGTTGTAATTTCTCTACTTCTGCCTTGGCCTTTGCTCCAGGCATGTAAGAATGGATGAATAATCTCTTAGTCACTATCTGACTTTCCTATGGGCTTAATAACAACCAAACCATAACTGTGTCTTTGTAAAAAAAAGTTTGGTTTTTTTTTTTGGTTTTTTTTTTCCAATGAGTAGGAGTAGGGGTAGACGAACTATTGGTCATGGTCAACCAAGCAGATATAAAACATCCTGGAGCTGAGCTGAGTGGGCAGTGAGTTAGAGGACAGGGACTCTCTAAAATGGACCTAATGTCAATACACTGAACTCACTCCATAGCCTGTAAAATTATTATTATATACTTAAGTGACTGTGGCTTTTTCCCCTGATCATTTGTAAGGGAACTTCAGGTTATAACTGTAAAAAAAAAAGATGAGCAGTCAGCAAACATCACACATCAGTTGTTTGACGTCCAACATAATCTGTCTTTTCTCCCATGACGTCTGCTCAACATACGGTGATGTTCACCAACTCCCACATACAGAAACTCTCACTGTGACCTGAAGCTGAAACCAAGAGGTTACAAATATTGTGTGTATATTTTTCTTTACTTACATTGAGTTTAGACCACAAGGATCAAAAGTTATTGACCGATCGATTAACCTGTCTGCTATGGACGGAAAATTGGTAGTGTCTCCGGTGTTGGGAACATTTTCAGTGAGGTAATTCAACCAGTCTTGAACCATCAAGTAGTTCATAATCAGTTCAGAGATTTTTATAGATCACTTTACACCTCTGATCATACATTTAATTGTTTATTTTTTTGATTCTTTCCTTAATGATCTTGTTATTCCTGCAATAGATGAATCTCTCAGTCTTCAGTTGGAGACTCCTATAACAGTGGAAGTGATTATTCGAGCTGCTGGTGCAATGCAATGTTCTAAGTGTCCTGGGTCTGACAGGTTCCAGTTATTTCGGAAATTTATGCTTAAAATAGCCCCACTTTTGGTAAACATGTTCACACACTCTTGAAATCAGCTCTCTCCCACCCTCTCTATCACAGGCTTTTATATATTTGGTCCTGAAAAGGGCTAAAGACCCCCTCTTTTGCTCATCATATCACCCGAAGTGGACTTTAAGATCATAGCTAAGCTTCTGGTTATGCGTATGGAAGCAACCCTGCCATTAATAATTACCAGACAGCAGAGGTGTGACCAGAGTATTGTGTGTGTGCATGTGTGTGTGGGGGTGTTTATAGGGGGTGTGTGCTCTGTAACTACCGAATATGGAATAGTGATGTGAATTTGGGCTCTTCTCTGTGATCCGGTACATTTGTCTCAGATTTGTGTAAGATATCAATAAATTATTAAAAAAAAACAAAACATAAAAAAAAAAACTATTGGAAATCCTTGAAACAAAGTGTAAAATCCTTTTTGTCCTACCACCTTCCTGGGAAACAGGCGACCTTTGGATTTGGAGTGTCCTCTGTAGACATCTCAGGTAGCGTCCATTCCCTAGATGGCTAAGAGGTTAAACTTTGGCTCCTATTTAGTGTTATGTACAATTCTTCAGACTCAAATGACCCAGAGTTTGTGATTATCTTGGGCACTGAGAATGCTTTTGACAATGTTGAGTGGGGTCATCTTTTTCATGATATTGACAAATTTGGCTCTTGATTCATATTGTGATGTTTTTGAAAAATGAAGTCACAGGAGATTAAGATCGGTTGTACTCTTCCAGGTAGAAAAGACAATTTTTATTTAATTTCATCAACAATCAATGTAAACCAACACCAAAAGCTATGGCAGCAACACATTCAGTCATGGTGTTGAAATGAAAACACATAGAAATATTCCCTCCACCCTTTTAATGTAACTTAACAAACATCACATGAAACATACAGACACAAAACACACAACAGCGACTTGCTTTTAAGAACTATTTACAGTTTAACATGTAGTGCATTGTCACATGACCCAGTGAACCAGGAAGCAACCTAAGTCACATGACTCAGCACAGACTGTCCTTAAAGTACAACAGCACAGTTCGCTACAATATGTATATGCATTATGTATATTCTGAATATACATAATGCATGATGACGTCTTGTTAAGTATCCCAATTTGTAACAGGATTACTAGTGAGTTACCACATTTAACAGTCTGCCTCAGGGTTGAATGTTACTGTAATGGTGATATGAGTCATAGAGCAGTGGGAATGATAATTTTTGAATTTCATATAAATTTAAAATGATGCTGTGATTTTTTTTTCCTGGGATCTATAGTAAATAATGATTAGTTCATTTCGGACATCAGAAGCTTGCCTTTCTTTGCGCCTCCTGCAATGTGGACATAAAACATATCTCTATTTTTTATCGATTGTTTTGCCTAAACCTAAATTTTCTTCTATCATTTACTAAATCTAGGTCTAAAACTCAGGTGCTGAGATATAAGAATTACAATGTATAGAACTGAGGTCAGGAGGTGCAAAGACCATCGTACATCAGACAATGAGGAAGGTAAACAAAGCCCGACGACAAACCAGTAAAGTAGAACACTGCTGAAAGGTAAGTCTTCAAGGATACACCCATGTCTGACAAAGTATCTATTGCAGTGAAAAACCCCATGAAGGTCATACTTATACCACAATGAAATGTTTTGTCTGTTGTGTTTCCGTGTCATATATGTTAGCACAGACCTACACCAACATGGTAATAGATACACATGTGACCATTACTATGATGGTAATTTTAAAGCCACAACTAGAAATACTCAGGTTGTGTACTTTAATAAAAATTGCACTTTTAAACTAGTAAAACTTATGCATTCATAACTGTATTTAAGTGAATATGACTGCATGAAACTATGCTCTAAATCATTATAAATACAGTGGTTCCTATTAGTGTTTTATAATTGCATATGATGTTATGTGACAGTGTTTTTGTATAAATTGGGGAAAATTCCATATTACTTTCTATTATATTATGACCAGAGAGGAAATCAGACTTCACTGCTCTTCTGTGGACTCTGTTTTCAAACTGTGGGAAATCTGCTCCATGAAAAAGACTAATCGTGAGTGATTTCTAACAGGTAAAGGTTAAACACATGATTTACAGCTGTAATTACTCATGACTGAACAGATTCGGTTGTGTGGGAGTGGACCGCTCTAGTCCTTTTTTGACGACAACATAAAATACTGTCAAGTCATATGTTTATTTTAAGTGATTTCATACGGGCTGAAAGGAGAACTATGCAGAAGGAGTGTATTTTCAGTTTCTGGCATTTTCTCCCCTGACCTCACCTTCTGTAGCTGGAATTTTTATGTTGCCCCTTACTGCTGAAGATGTTATGTCCATTTAAGCTCATGTGAACTATGTTATATACTGTTAAGTAATGCAATCTACAGCTGTGCATAATATCCAATAATATGACCATATATTTGGGTGCTTCTATGAAACTGGGTCCTTTTTGGTGTCTGGCACTTTGCCAGATTTTTAGGCCCAATAACAAAAGAGAAAGTTTAGTTTAGATTAGTTAGAGCTTATGCACTTCATTTACACTGGCAATTCATACACATGCACAATAATTAATACTGTTCATATACATTTCTTACATGTGTACAGTTATACATAAAAGGATTAAAGGAAAAAGAGGAAAGAAAAATAATTTTAAAAAAGAGCATGCTATATGTACAAGTCTGCACAAGATCCACACAAGAAGAATCTGCATATAGAATTATACATCCAGAACTGTACATGAAGAATATGCATATGAAAACATACGTACAAAAAGAGACAAGTAACCTGTAGATCTTAAACATAAACTATACCTAGTGGATTATACAGGAAGGTTATTGGAGTAGAAATACATAGAAACTAAACATGTAACATATACCTGAGGCACATGCACAAAGAAGTATCCATTACAAGTGCACATAGACATGACAGTTCTATTACAGAATGTTATGTGTACACTGTAAGTATAACACATCATTATACACACGAGTCCCCACTAGTATACCACCCCTGAAGAACAAAAGCCTGAATGGGAGTGAGAAGAAGCAGAGCTTACCCCTGGTGGGAGTGAATAAGCTTCCAATTTAGACATATTTCCCTCCAGGATGCACCTACTGATGACCTCAGATAAATGCAAAAACATTATACTCTTGCTCTGAGCCATCCCCAAATTAATGATTTTTTAATAATGTATTGGAGCAAAAAATAGGACCAAAATTGGAACAAAAATCCTACCTAAGTATCAATGCATTTGGTTTTGAGAACATGGCTGTAAATGGTCTTATATGCTGCTATAAATAAAGACACTGTTAAATTTGACAATCCTAGTAAATTTTCTAATCCAGACATGCAGATTTTTCATCAATCTCAGTCTCATTCAAGGTTTCGTGTGTAACCCATTGTGTCCACACTACACACAGAACCTGCCCATTTAAATACATATAAATCGGATGTGATTTTGCAGCAGCGACCATTTTTTGAAGCACTTCTACCTTGCATAATCACTTCAATTTCTGAAATGTTCCTGTGAAAGAATAAAAAGATATAAAAAAAAAAATAGTAGGGTGTAATTTCTGTCCTTTTTATCATGCTACATGCAGATTTTTGAATAAAAAAATATAAAAATTATTTTTTTCTGAAAGTAGTTTGTCTTTTATCTCAATAAATATATATATATTTTTTTTAAAATAGACCCAAAGTGCATTCGAACTTGCTTCATGACATTAGTCTACATCTGTTTGGAGCCCCTCTGTCCCGTTTTTCGGAACCAGTTTTATAGAAGCACCCATTTAGATTGTCACTGTACTGTACTGACAGGAGTGAATATCTAAAGAGTCTACTTTTCAGACAAAGACCCATTTTCCATCAAATCTAAGAGGCTTTTAAAGGTTATACTTAGCTTAAGGGGAAAGTTCTCAAACCCATTACTGAAGACATTAGTAAAAACAACACAGTTGAAAATGCATGGTTTTCATTGGACAAGACAAGGACAAAAATGGTAACTGAAACTGCCAGACAAATAAAGAAAAGTAGTTTTCCACTGAGGTATGGTTGAGCAGAAATATAACACTTTAAGCATTTAATGGAAATATGCAGTACTTGCAATTTGGATTTGAGTGTGACTCAGTAAAAAAATAATACCTATAATAATGATAATGATAATACAAAAAAAAATTATTATGCTGTAATACTGCTAACAGATAATAGTCTATCATTAAGGGGTTCAAGACTTCAAGTGGTTATAACAAAAATAAGTGTCTATATTTCAGCTATAACTTTAGACACTGTTTACAGGGAACCATTACACCATTGTCAGGAAGCTCACACAGTTTCTAATGTTTTTTATGCTAAATTATCCCATAAAGACCCAAACAGCCACTGGCATCTACTGATCTAAAATGTTCAATAACTTCTCTGCCACTAAACCTGTTACGGTAACTAATAAATGGAAATAATTGGTGTAAAATACAGTTATTCATCTTTTCATGGTCCTCAGATATGACCCATTTGAATGTTCAGAGGCTCTGTAGTTACCGTGGAAACACTGTCATCTTCCACAACATTGATTCACCAGTGAATTGGAGTTTGATAAATGATAGTGGATGGAGACATATGTTTTTACATTCAATTATTGACACCTTTGCCAAAAAAGTCACTTTTTTATTAGTTTTCTCTGTTTTTGATATAATAAACCTCAACTTTGATCTGAGCTTTTATGAACATCTATTTAATCAGTAAGTTAAATATGAGAAAATATAAGATTTTCACAGAAAAAATACAAAATGCAGAAGATAATACAATAATGAATGGTGATACATCATTTAAGAAAGTTTACAAATAGATAGAAATTTATTTGGGTAGTGCCACAAAGGTAGCTCTGGGTCTTTAAGGGTAAAGTGAGCAACAATTTACATTGTTCAGAGGTCTCAAACATGTGGCCCGGGGGTCAAATCCAGCCCGCCAAAGAGTCCGACCTGGCCCACAGGATGAATATGCAAAATGCAAAAATTACACTGAAGATATTAACAGTTAAGGGTGTTGAACTTGTTTTTAGTTCATGTTCCACATACAGACCAATGTGGTCTAAAATAAAAAATAACCTATGAATACAGATAACTTAAAATTTATTCATTCATTCATTTTTTGAACCCGCTTTATCCTCACTAGGGTCACGGGGGTCACTTGGAGCCTATCCCAGCTACTTAAGGGCGAAGGTAGGGTACACCTTTGACATTTCACCAGTTCATCACAGGGCTGACATATAGAGACAAACGACCACTCTCACATTCACACCTATGGACAATTTAGAATAACCAATTAACCTATCGGTGCATGTCTTTGGATGGTGGGAGGAAACCTCAGTATCCAGAGAAAACCCACGCAGACACGGGGAGAACATGCAAACTCCACACAGAAAGGTCCCACCGTGACTGGTTGGAATCGAACCCAGAACCTTCTCACTGTGAGGCACCAGGGCTAACCACTGCACCACCGTGTCACCCTCCTATCCATGATAGCACATGCAAAATCCTCATTTCAATGGGGTGGTTACCAACACATTTGCAGCTAGCGCAGGAAATCTTGATAAATCATCTGCAAACCACAGTTCAACCCCATAAGCAAAACTCTAGATTGCTCATGCAAATTAGTACGTGCAAATTAGGATCTTAGTAGATCTGGCCCTTATTCTGTTTTTTTTTGTTTTTGTTTTTTTTAATCTGTCAAATCAATTTACAGTGTGATAAGTACATTTATTATGTGCCTCAAGCTTCAATTATGCACCTCAGAGTAACCTGTCACATCAAACTACTCGAGAGGCAGTCATGTGCTCTGTTAATCTCTTTAACTGAGGGAACACTGGTCGGTCCTTTTTTGCTTTGTCAGAAAGTTTAAAGGGTAAAAAGTAAAAATATTAGAAGGAATATACAGACTTTTGTTGAAATTTTATCCAGTGTAAGAAGTAAATGATCATGTTTATTAATTTCCTTCAATTTATGTCTTTTTAATTAAAACAAATGGAAAAAGATAATATCTAAAATGTATTATTACAGAAATGCATCTTTAATTTGGGTCTTGTATATTTATAGGGAAAATATAATGCTAGTCATAAACACTAACACACTTTTGACAAATACATCTTTCTGAAATGCTTTTAGCAGAAACTGGTCTCCTTCATATTTCAAATACTGAAAAATGTCTTTGTCAATACAAGGCCTGATGTGAATGTGCTGCCCTTACAGTTCCAGAACATCAGTTCAATGCTTTTTTCTGTTTATCAATTTTGAATCAGGACACTATGTTAGACATTATATCACAGCAACAAAAAGAAATGTTGATACTGAGGCCAAAATGAACCTCACCTGCACAAAATCAGTTTTATGTAAAATAGTGAATAATAAAATGTTCATATGTATCAGAATTCCAGGTTATACATATATTACAACTTATAATTAAGCTTTAGAAGACTAGAGTAGTGTTGCTTCATCCCACTTCGATGACATTTGTATTAGTATTTTTCAATAGTAATAAGAGAAGATAATGTGGGTTTTTAATCTTTTTTTTTAAAATAATAAATAAACATACATAAAAAAGATGGAGGAATGATTTGGTCTCCTTATCTATCCTATCACTTTTTGCTACTAACTTTTCCTCCTCGGTATCCTGGAAAATTTCTCTTTCTCCCTTTCCTCATCAGAAACAGTGGTTCCCAATCCTTTCAGACTCCTCAAGATTCCTAAATTAAATGCACTTTTCTGGAACCTCAGTCACAGATAGAAAATTAATAACAGTACAAACAAATAATATCAGTGCCATACCATCACTGACAGACGGGTACCCGGAACAGTTCAGATGTTATCATAGACAAATATAGTTGACTACCTGTTCTGCTGTTGTAATATGCTAAGTCTCAATTGTAATGTGCATTCATCTTATGTCTTGTACATAATTTGTGCCTGTTATGTATTTTTTTCCCCCATTTCTGCAGCTTGAATATTGAGCTTTTCTTTGGAGTGTCATTTTTGTTTCATTTTTTGGGCAGCTTTATCCTTGTGAGGATTCATACCTACTAGCGATTTACATCATCTAATTCATGTGCATGTATTTGAATGGTTGGAGGAAGCTGAGGTACCAGGAGAGAGCTCATGCTGAGATGGGAAGTACACACAAACTCCACACAGAAAGATCAACACCGACCAGCACCGGATCAAACTCAGGACCTTCATGCTGTGAGGCAACAGTGTCAACCACTGCACCATGTCATTTTTGTCTTGTTATTGCTCTTAAGACTGATGTCACTCCACTACATTTCCTTTGGCTTTGGCAAGATCAACATTTATAAACTTTTCCAGAGCATTCTTCTTCTTCTTTCAACCAATGACTCAGAAAAAACAGCTATGTGACCTATTTTGGGTCATAACCCTAAGTTTTTGGATAGGAAGCACTGGAAATTTTGAGTTGAGAAAGCCAAATTCAGAATGTTTCCTTTAACCTTTTCTCATGCTAACCTCAGAATACAACTACAGTATTAAAACATGCTGTTAAATACTGGCATTTTTTGCTAATGTCTTGTTAGCGATGCTGTTATATTGGGCCATACCACATGCTTTTGCCACTTCCTTGATGTGCAGATGTGCACAGTCCTAACAGATACGGTGCTTAAACTCACATTATCTCATAACACAAGGGTCTCAAACTCATTTAGTTCAGGGGCCACATTCAGCCAAATTTGATGTGAAGCGGGCCAAACCAAAAAGTAATACCATAATAATATATAAATAATGACAAATCCAAACCTCCCTCTATGTTTTAGAGCAAAAAAAAGTAAAATTATACCAAGAAAAACCAATGTGAATAACATGAACAAACTGAAATTTTAATAATACTACATCTTAGTTTATCTTTTACAGATCACAGTGGATCTACAAATATACAAAACATTTTATCGCAGGCAGAATATTGGTAAACGTGCACTTGAAATATTTCAAAATGTTAATATTTCTTTGTGCCATTTGTGTTTTTTTGTAAAATGATAGTTTGTTTTTGTGTAAATACAGTAAAATGACATAAAAGTTGTGAGTATTTCT
>JAPTGZ010000015.1:20668956-20686752 GCA_029814645.1 Fowleria isostigma | reverse complement strand
GAAAGGCAAGCTCTATTGAATATGTACCAAGTAAACCATTACTTAAATTTGCTTAGTAATGTCTTATACTACTGCATTACAGCAAAAAGTAATCCATGATTGTAATGCATTACTTTTGTAATACATTACTCCCAACATGTTCAAGAGTAGGTGAAGCCGTATTGTTTCCTCTCAAACCACTTGAATTCTAATATACTGAAAGATTAGCATGGGATTTTCACCTAATAATCCAAAAAAAACATCACTTACCAGAGATTTAAGTGTAAAAAAATCTACCTGCCTGCCCTGTTTGTTAGTTTCTAGCCTGTTTGTCTGATTCCTATTGACCGATGGGTAGGCTGTATAACACAATGGCAGACTCGTGCCTCCATGTCATTAAGTGATGTTACAGAGTGCACTAGAGGAAATTCCCTTGGTTAAGATGTCAGATTGCCATAATTTGTGTCAAAAGAAAATGCAGGAAAACCAACACAATTTGTGTGACGACACATACAAATGCTCTGCTTGTTTGTCAGATTTGGTACACATAAGCACCGAACTGTAAAAGCCAGCGCTTCACAACTACCCAGATACAACCATCTACTTCCCTTCCATAATATTATGGAGCTGGTGGAAACATGGGATAATATTTGGAGGGGGAATGGAAAAGACAACGGCAAAATCATGGACAACATTCATTCCCTCTCACAGCCCCCTGAGCCGTGTTTGGGTTGCCGCTGCCCTTCTAAACCACGTTTGGAATTTCTGATTACAACGTCAACACACGTATGTGTTTTCTCGCTTTCTCTGCATCCAGAGCAAAGAGGCTTTTGGCTGCTGGATGTGACTGTCACTGAATCAATGCACCTTTTTTATGGTAATAATAAACCATCTCAGAGCGTTTTTTTGCTTTTTTTTTTTTTTTCAGGCTACGAACCAGGCGGAGGTCACAACTGTGCACGTGCAAATCTAGGTGCAGATTGATAAATTGTGGAAATTATAGCTCATTTGCTTTTATGGAAATCGGAGGAATACAGACTTGTGTATTTAAGGAGAAAAGGGCTCATTATATTGTTGAAAAATAATATGATTAATCCACTTTCTCAAAAAACACAACTTTAATGTGTGCCCAGGATTAGTCAGATAATAGGCTAACAATTAACCACTGAGAAAAACGCATAATTATCCTAATAGATACTCTGTGAATCTTGTTTGATCATTAATGCATTATTAATATGGGAGGTTAAAGCTGAGGTCAGGAGAGTTTTTAGCCACATAATGTAGGTTTTAACAATCAAACAGAACATGCACAAAGGATGAAATGTTGTTATTCACTTATTTTGGGTCCATTACATAAGCGCAGCCCACAGGGATACCACCCTTCTAACATTTACTTTTTTTTGCTATTAATCTACAACAGAAAATATGTTTTGGCAGGAATGTAATGCTGCACAGATTACATTTTTATCAGTAAAAGGAGGAAATATTTTAATGAATAATGGACGCTTGGGAAAAATGACATCATCTACATGTTTTCCAGTTTGGAGTTAGTGATCTGCATGTGACATGTTAGCATGACAGGATTTTTTAATGCATTTATTTTATAGGGTCATCAGGGAAATTACAGGAAACAAGGAAGAGAGATGAAACAAATGTCTGCCAATCTGATTCTGCGTCATGCATTTTTTTTATGGTAATAATTCCAACACTCAAAGCATTTGATCAGGTTTAGGGGGAAATTGTGGTTAAATACAGCATAAACTTAATAATGACATGAGAACAGATGTGTTTTATCTGTAACATTTCACCATAACTGCACAGATTTATACACAGTGGAACCATATGGGATTGGAAAGTTACATTTTCACTATTTTACAAGAGTATAAAACTGTATTTCTTTTTTTTTTATTTTGGAGAGCATACTTTTCTATTGCCAGCGGAGTAAGATCTTACATTTCTTTCAAGCTTCAAATTTTATTCTAAATAGCAGTTGCATTTTCCGAAAAAGCCTGCTTCGAAATTAATGTGTGAAAACATTTTTTCTCAAGCGAGCGCGCAGATTTTCACAGCAGAAGATGCCAGGCAGCCTCTACAAGGTTGTTTGCATCTGTATGACCAATTGTCTATCACCGTCCTTCTGTACTCAACTTGTAATTTCATGTCTATCAAGCTCTGTGCTCGACTTAGATTTTCCAATTTAATAAGCGTGCAGGTTTTATGTTTCATGCGTTAGCTCTCGAATCAGTAAGAGAAAAAAAAAATAGGGGGGAAAAAAGCTAGAGAAAGGAAAAGATAGGCTAATAAATAAAGCGAGAAAATATTAAAAGACATATGTGAGGAGGGTGAATGACACACACACACACACACACACACATGTATGCATGCACACACACACCATGCGGTATAGGGGGGAGGAGAGACACATTCTAGTTAAGACTGCCTTCATGGATCACTCTCACTTGCATAAAGAGGGACAACTTTACTGAGAGCAAGAGCCCGAGAAGAGGAGCGAGGTGCGAAAAAATGCAAGTTGTTTTTATTTTACAGAAAAACCAATTAAGTTTAAAGAGAGCAGCACAGTGAAGAGGAGAGGGCTTGTACAGCACAAGAGGGGAGGAGAGAGAGAGAGAGAGAGAGGGAGGGAGAGAGAGAGAGGAAGCAAAGGAGAGGGAAGGGAAGGGGGAGAAAGACAAGAAGAGAGACGCAGAGAGACAGACAGATGGAGGGGAAGCATGCAGCAGCAGAGAGGAGGAGAAACAAAGCGTGTTGACTGAGGAAGTGTGCATGCCATGTGGGCCATGTGCTCAGGTAAGTCCCGTGTACGTCTAAGTCGGATTCTCACATTTACAGCCTCTTTGTCACTGCTTCTATCTCTTTAACTCTCTTTAAAAAAAAAAAAAAGAAAGAAAAGAAAAAGCACATCAATCAGTAATAACTCAAGGTAGGACTGTCTTTTCTTGTTCAGATAATTGATATTGAAAGAACTGCTTTTTTGTGTGTGTGTGTCGTTTTCATCTTCACTCACTATATCCAGCTTTTACATCCCATAAAGTTCTGTAATTTGTATGCGTGTGTTTGATGATGCCATTGTCAGCTGAAGTTTTTGTTTTTAATGCCGCATGATATAATTTGCAAAAAAAACGTGTGGAATTGTCCGAGTTAAACTTGATGCCACAGATTAAGTGTAAATGAGATGATTTTGTTCAGATGAAACTCTTGCCATGTGTATGTGTGTGTACCCATGAGTGTGTGTGTGTGTGTGTATGTGTGTGTGTGTGTGTGGAGTTGTGATGGTCTAGTATACTGGTAGGATATTGGCAGGACTGAGGAATGTGTGAGACTTCGCCCCAGATCTCTTTGTTCCCTCTCTCTCATTTTCTTTCTCCTTTTTTCTCTCCGGGGTTGCACACATTACACACACACACACACATACACACATACACACACACACACACACACACACACACACACACCATCAAACCAACTCTTGCAGAAAACCAGTTGAAACTTCCCACCGGCAGGAGAGAAATGTCTGGAATGTGATTATCACGTATTTGTGTTTATTTTATCACTGCGGGTCGCTCACAAAGCAAAGAGGAAACCAGATCAGGCGCATGCCCGGCACTGAGTGTGAAACTGCGTGTGTAAGTGCAAGTGTGTGTGTGTGTGTGTGTACATGTGTGTGCTCAGTGGTAGTGCGTGAGGAGGGGATGGGGTGGGAGGGTAAAGAGTGAGAGCTATTTGGCAGTGCACGTGAGTGTGTGGGTGGTTGTGTGGGTGTCAGGGTGAGTGGGTGCAGAGCTCTCTTTGAGTGAGAGCACATGTGACTCGAAGTGTGTGTGGGTGTTGAGAGAGTGTGTGTATAGAAAGGTGAAAAGTATGTGTGTGCAAAGGTAAGGTGATTGTGTGTTTCCGAGTCCAACCGAGCACCTTTGCATCACAAGGAGGTGGAAGAAAAAAAAAAGGAAAAAAAAAAAAAAAATCCACCCCTTTTTCCGAACCTCTTCGTCTTTATTTCTGTTGTATGCTCATTTACACGCATGTACATACACACACATACACACACAGTTCAGGCGCCTGTCAAACCCAGTGCATTCCTGAGCGCTCGAACACCCAGAGTCTGAATGGTGGGATGAATGCGGGGAAATTCAGCTGAAACGTGAGGACAAAAGCCAGGGGGACATTTAAGAGGGTTTAACTCCGCAGAACCCTGGGAATCAGGGAGGAAACACACACACACACACACACACACATACACACACACATGCACGCTTACATTAACGCATGCCTACGCGCACTAAACTGAAATGTGAATAACTGAACTCTAAAGTGTGTATACATCCCGACACACACACACACACACACACTCACACACTCATATGTACAGCTGCGGCTGCAACAGGCTGTT
This sequence comes from Fowleria isostigma, assembly GCA_029814645.1. Taxonomy (NCBI): domain Eukaryota; kingdom Metazoa; phylum Chordata; class Actinopteri; order Kurtiformes; family Apogonidae; genus Fowleria; species Fowleria isostigma. Next base: position 20,682,365 of record JAPTGZ010000015.1, on the reverse strand, counting down.
AGAGCCTGGAACAGAGGGGAATTCCCAGGGAGGAGACAGTGAAAACACATACTACACCTCTGCCTTCATATACACAATGGGCCTGGGAGCCAACATACCAGCACTGAAAAACTGGTGGAGGTGCTGTAGCATTACCACCACTGCGGTACACCAGCAACTTCAATGGTAGACCATTGACTTCTACGATACACCGCTGACTTGAGTTTGCGAAACCACCAGTAGCTCCAGAGGTGTTCTGCAAGTGACAAAGAATGACAAAGAGTGACAAAGCGGCGTTCCATTCTTATAGGCTTAATGTGTAAAAGATCAACCAGGACTGAGGTGTCAAACAGACTCATAAAACTGCAATTGGCCAACTAAGGGCCCACATCTAGACAGAAGATTACCGTTGTAACGTTTGAGATAAAGCGTTTTGGCTCAAAAACGCTGTGAAGTACCACTTTACCAACTCCATTACCAATGGAAAGAATGTTCAGATTTCCACCAATCTTGAACTTTACAATGTTTCCAACAATTGACTGATTTTTTTTTCCGCCGTTTTCAAAGCCTCGCAAGAAACACTGCGGTTTCATCTCTTCTGCTGCCGTCACAAAACAATGCATTATCTAACACTGCGACGTAAAAACATGCCCTTGCAAACATTTTTTATCTCTGACTTCAAAGCCAGTCTGATATATTGAAGTAGTGATTTCATCAGGTGTTTGTTGTCTGTGCTTGGTCAAACCAAAGGGGACTGGAGTTCAGTGAACATTACAGGTCAAGCCTTACCGGTCCCTCTGATGTCCTGCTGCAGCTCAACCAGCTTGTGACGTGGGGACGAAGATCTAACCTGGAATCAATATTGCTCACTCTCAGTCAGATCAATACAGAGGCAAAATTGAAAAAAACAGACCCTCCGCTGAGAAACATGAAGGGAAAAGTCAGGGATTATCCTCCCCGCTTTCTCTTTGCATGTACAGCATGGAAAGATTTTACATTGGAGTGTGTTTTCTTGTTTCTTTTTTTTTATTTCTATGTCTACATCATGTTATTTAGAGTCATCATTGAGTGTTTCTTGAAGATGTCATTTTCAATCAAAAGCAAAACTAATTTTCCCAGAACTGATTTACTGCTTTAATCCCACTGAGGAAAAGGTTACGCCCCAGATTTCTTTGATTCAGGATGACGCAGCAAAAATGTATGTCTAGGTTCCTGCTCATCTGTAGTAATCATGACAGTGCATGATGACAATAGTGAATTAAAAACTATAATATTAAACCCCTGAGACCCAGGACAGTACAAATGTTGGCTTTTTTTAATTAAATAATTGACTACATTGGAATCAAAAGGATTCAACATTTATTTCAGATACATTTTTGAAAATTTTATGAAGTCCTTTACATTGGACAGTTTTGTTTTTATTTGTTTGATTTTTTTGTAGAAGCTGTGAAACTCCTGTCCACAAACACAGACAGAAAACCCACAGCTGGTTCTTTGGAGGTTAAGACTTTCTGGTATAAGACGCAAGTAACCCAGCTATATGTTCTAGTTGGATTAAAACAACTAAACAAAATAGATGTAAAAGGGCGCGCTTTCCATTTTTTCTATTGTATTTCATCATCATTGAGGAGAAATCTACATAAATGTATGTTACGTTAAAGTCCCAGGTGTTCACCTGTCATGTAAGGGGTTAAATTAATTTCATCATATGACTTAATACCAAAAAAAAAGCCTTAATACAAAATATTTCTGGGAAGTTTACACTGAAGAAATACCCATCCCAAATACCAGAAACTCTGCTCATAACAGTACTCATAACTAGATAAGAGAAAGAGTGGGCACAGTAATTTATTCAGGGAATTTCACAATATGAACCTAGTCATCATGCTGGTAATATTGTCAGTGTGGTTTAGAGACCTCATACCTTCTCAACTTGTGCCAGTGGAGCGAGAAAACAACCAGTGAAAACATTTGTTAATTTCCCAGATCGCTGTAGCAAATCACTCTCACTCTCAAACTGAAAGTGATGAGACAGCCTGCGAGAAAAAAAAGGGGAAGAAGCAGGTGAGCAATGACATGTCATCTCACATATTTGAAAGGAAATTTATACAAATGTAGATGCATGTGTCTAGCTCAGCGGGTACAATCCCAGTGCAGGTGTATTTCCCCAGGGGACAGATCAGGACAGTTACTAAAACAGACAAATGTTTAATGTTCTATACTAAATACATTCTGCTTCATTGTTGTAAAATTATGCCTTTTATATGTATGTTTTTCCTGCTGCTTTATCTGAATGGTATATATTTTTTAATTATGCCAGTTTGTCTCATTTCTTATGCTCTGTAAAGTGTCAAAGCTATTTGGACCTGGTGCGATTACATAGGTATTCCCAAACATTTGGAATTAAAGATGAATTACATACAGATAAGCAGAGAGGAAAGAGCTGTGTCAGATTCACCCAGGTCATCTGGAAATAGGGCTTAAGTGAAATTTGGATTGACGTGAGTTTATCCCATGGATTTAACTCATTGGAGTTCCCTGTTTTGGGAAATCCAAAGTATAAATATATCCACTGGAAAAAGAAAAAGAAAAAAGAAAAACTCGAATAATTGTCTTATTCTGTCTGAGCTCAGGACATTCATCTTAATTTCTAACAAAAATGCATGGCATTTTAGCGCATGGTTATTTAATTATCACAATAACAGATCTAATCATAAGGAAATGTAACTGTTTTTGCGTCTATATTTTCTTGCTTTTTCGGAAAATATAATTTGGATATGTGATAGAGAAAAAAAACACACACACGATGGTTGATTAAATTCTAGTGATAAAAGCCACATAATGAACAGTTGTGAGTCCAGAATGCTGTATCTAACAGTTGTGCTTTGTCTTTTTCTATTCTTTTACCTTTCGCCTATCTCTTGTCGCATCTGTGTTCTGCTCTGAGTATCCACGGTCGCGCAGGGCGCACCGGGGACCGTCCCTGGGGCCTGAGGGGGTGGAGGGGGGGGATTTCTTGCGGGCTGAGGTCGACATTCGGCCGCCGCAGTGACGAGGCTGCGGCCGTGTGATGAGAAGGAGGTTGTGTGTGTGTTGAGTCCGAGGCAGCGCAGACACACTCAGTGGCATTTCCGAGCGATCCGGTAAAAAGCCCCGCTGGCTGTCAGGCAATCCGCCGATAGATAAAACAGAACGGGAGTAAAGAGAGAGAGAGAGAGAGCGAGAGAGGAAGAGAGAAGGGGAACTCGGATTAGATCGGATGAGTAATAGAGTAGAATAGTAACAGCAAATGCGAGAGGTGTGAGAAATCGATCCTCCTCTTTCGCCCCGCATTTGTGCGTCAGTCTCCGCTGGTTTTACGCACACTTTTTCTTCAGTCCTCGGTGATTTTTGTTGCTTTTTTCATTTTTATTTTATTTATTTATATATATTTTTTATATGTGTGTGTGTGTGTGTGTGTGTGTGTGTGTGTGTCGGATAGATCCAGGAGCGCTGCACTCGAAGAGAGGGTCTGCAAATCGGGCTGTTTTTCATCTGCAACTTCTGTACAAGACCAAAGAATATCCCACAGGTAGTGGAAATAATGATGGTTATTACTGACAGTAGACATGGAAATGCTGAGGTGTTGACACAGGTACAGGCAGATAATGACTCAAATAAAGACTAGGGTTGGTTTATTATTTTTAAATGGTTCGGGCAATGAACGGATTTGCATTAAATGTTAACTTTATTGCGGTTATTTTTGATTATATATAAGTTGCGTGTGCGTTGTTTGCGTGATTGCGCGCAGCCATGTGGTGAGAGTGTTGAGCATGGCATAGCAACAGTGTGTGGTCTGCTCTGGCATGACCACCGTGCGTGTGCGTGTGTTTGGACGCACGTGTTCATGTGTGCGTGGACGAGAAAGAGAGAGAGAGAGAGAGAGAGAGATGTGGTATGTGAGTTGGGCTGGAGGAAATTCTTGTGTTTTGGAATGCGTTTACCCCGGGGGAGACCCCGTGACTTCGGATATAGACAAGGAGAGCAGAGAGAGAGAAAGAAAAAGACACAAACAGAAAGAGAGATAACGCCAGAGATAACTTTGATCGACTGACCTATTGTGACTTCATTGTCTTTCTAAGAAATCCCACTATCACTGATCACTGATGGAACTCTGCTGTTTAAGACACACACACACACACACACACACACACACACACACACATGCATGGCTGTATCCATGAGTATTTTTATGTTAAATCTAACCACTGACAAAACTGTAATTGCTTTTCATGTTAATATTTAATATCTTTTAATTGTTTTTAGTCTCTACAGGACTATAATTAAAACCTTACTATATCCAACAGGGGGCACTTGTGACACGTGTTGAACATGTAAAACTCAGTGGGCATAAATGTATGGAGCTGGATCACTACTAATAATTTATGATCCACATCTATTTGCTGTCTGGTGCTATGTGTAAAGCATAATAATTCATTAGGCTTCAGAGAATGACAACCACCTGAAGTTTAGTGCAGTTTACTATCAGTTTTTTTTTTCAATGTATAGACTTTTTCCTCTTTTTTTGCAGATGCATTATCTTTCCTTACATAAACAGTACTATTAAAATCTGCAGCAAGGATGCAAATGATGACAACCCATAATGTGATTTTACAGTAACACTTCAACACTGTATTCTCCTGGTGCAGACTGAGCATTTTTAGGGGTTTGGTACAGTTGGTGGATATGACTCAAACATTAACAACATACAGTATGCTCTATACTCCAAACTTGGACAGAAGTTAGTGCTCGGATTTACTTTTTTAACGGACAGACTGGGGTTAGGATCTCGGTTGGTATTGGACAGATAACAGTGTTTCTGGAAGAGCGCTGGGGACTAGAGGGAGAAAGACTGCTAAAAGCTCGCCCACACACAAATGTGAGATATTCTAATGAGCAATCTGGCCCTTCTGAATATTATTATTTTTCTCAGTACAGGCATCCTACGATGTGTGACATTGTGTTCTTGTAAAAATGTTTTCTGGATTTTGGTTCCATGAAGGTGTCCATGATGGTACAGTAACAGTTGAAAAGGCTCAGCTCTATGAGAGTGACATGCTCCTTTGTCACCTGCTTTTCACAGCTGGAAATCTTCCTAATGCACATCACTGTCAAGGAGACAAAGGCTGGCGATCAAGGACTTCTGTCCTGCTGGTAAGAAACAAACACTGACTTTTTTATTTATTTTTTTTTCACCAAGTTGAAGTTAATGCAGGCTGTTACCAGGATTTCCTGTGTTAAACTAGGGGTGAAATGTTTGAACTCTTGAAAATATAAAACTACATCAGTACCTCAATTCTACTTGGATACATTCTTCTCATAAGATGCTAGATTTAGAGCCACATTTGGAGACCTCATCATCACTGTCAGTTCTTCAGATGAAAATCCTCCTCTGTAGCCTGAATCCAAAAATAACTCCAACCTATTGACCTCAACAGTGTTAAAAGCTCTTTACTCACAGTAGCCAACTGTGCATGTGCACATAAAACATCATAGCGTACTTAATGTATATGAAAAAAATCAGCATCACACACAAATACACACAACCACGCATAGAGAGCATGTGCACATACTGTACAACCCACACACTCCCACATGTTTCCCCTGCCTCTGCTTCCTTCAGATGTAAGGCACATGACATCATTAAAGAGGTGCTCTAAAATCAGTATGGGTACTGCATGTGGGTAGGCAGTGTGTGCTACGTGTGCGTGTGTTTTTGTTTCTGTGTGGGTGAGGGGAATGCAAGCCAAAGCTCCAGAGCCGTGGGCCCGTGCTGCCTGTGTATGTGTGTGTGTGTGCCCAGCCGCAGGCTCTGGTCCTGGGCTGCACTGCCTCCCACGCTGGGGTACGGCAAGGGCTGAGTGGGAGGGAGGAGTGGGAAGGAAGAGTGGGCCGGGGCTGTGAGTCAGCCTGCTGCGGAGCGCCCCCAGACAAGAGACCACTGAGGGAAGAACACACACCGCTAGGTTCCTGTCTCCGTTAGCATTTGAAGAAACAGTGAAGTTTATTATGAAGAGTGTGTTTGTGCAGGAGAATCAATGAGAGGAGAATCTGCAGGTAGAAGGAGCACTGGTTAGGAGATTAATGAGAGACTGGGGTTCAAGTTTGAAGCTGGCTTTGTTTTTATTTTACTAATGCAAATTTATAATTATTTGAACCTCTTATGACTCATTCATTAATTTCCTAAGGCACAGGTGTCAAGCATGCGGTACTGGGGCCAAAACTGGCCTGGTGAAGGGTCCGATCTGGCCATGGGATGAATTTATGAAATGCAAAAATTACACTGAGGATGTTCAAATCATTTTAGGTTAATTCAATCTAAAGTGGATCAGACCAGTAAAATACTATTATAATAAACTGTAAAATGCTGATTTTTCTCCTTGTTTAGTGTATAAAAATAGTAAAATTAAACAAAAATGTTTATATGTACTGACTAGCCTTTTACAAAAAATGTGAATAACCTGAACAAATCTGAACAACCTGAACTGTCTTTATATAAGTATGTGGAATCGCACCAATATTCCTCCTCTTATTAAATGTTTTATGTTTTTGTAGCTCCGCTGTGATCTATAAGTTGTGATGCACATTTATCAATGATAAACTGAAGCATAATGTTGTTAAAATTGTACTTGTTTTTCTTAAGAATTTTCAGCTTGTTCATATTTGTTCATGTTATGTTCAAGTACAGATCGTAAATGTAAAGATTTTTATTATAAAATTTGACTTTTCACTCCAAAACATAGAGAAAACTTTGGAGTTGACATTATTTATAAGTTCTTATCCTATTGTTTAAATGATTTTACTGGTTTAACCCACTCTATATCATAATAGGCTGTATGTGGCCCCTGAACTAAAATGAGTTTAACACCTCCATTGTAAGGCATGTGAATATATTCTGCATAATGGTTTGAGTTCAATTGACTTGTCCATAGATCACTCAATGACTTGATAAGAACTAGTTTACATTGACATCTTCTCTTCAGTTCCCTAAATATGCAAACAGTGTTAATTCCTTCAGTAATGCTGTCTTTGGATGATCCACCTACAGAGAGTTTATTAAATACATTTCAATAGATCCTTAGTTGTGATTCACCTTCATGAATAATAATAATAATAATTCACCTTCAGCTCACATATAAATAATCTGTTGGAAATCAGAAGCTTTTTCACTCTATTTGGAAGACGATGCCATTTAAACCCATATTAATTTTCCACAAAATAGAGTAAAGCTGTTGAAATGTGACAAATACATTAAATGTTGCAACGCATAAACTCTGAAGTACATCTAAACATTTCCTTCCATTTTCAATCTTTGTGCACCAATGGCTTCAAGTGTCACTATCACTCATTAAATGTGAGTAGTAGGTCATGACTGGCTCTTGAAATGTTTGTGGTGCCGCAAATCCTGCACTTACTTCTGCTCCTTATATTCAGACTTTTAGCGCTAAATACATTTTCTCCGTTAATCAGATGAATGTGAGGAAAAAAAACATTCTATACAATGGAAATTTAGAATTAGTTTTTGAGCAAAAGGGGATTAAAAACATAAAATACTGGTTACAAACAGGCAATAAGGCATTCGATGTCTACATCTTTGCACATAAGCATAGCAAAGCCAGTCAGGTTCCTGATTTCCTCACTGTTCTCAGACAGATGGTCGTATCAGACCCAGCCCCATCTGCTGGAACCACTTGCTCTCTTTACACTTTCTGCTCTCTGAAAAAAAAAAAAAAAAGGAAGCCGAGAAAACAGGGATGCATGCTGCCTGTCCATTTAATCTTCTGTCAGTGACATGCTCACATTCCAGCCTTGCATGCGCATATATATGCATAGTCCATTAGTCATAAGTGACAGGGAGTGTGATTGAGTAAATCAACATGGTTCTTGTCTTGGTCTTACACAAGTATGAATTATATTCCTGTTCTTCTACCAACACTGATCATCTGCGGATCCATTTTTCATAAATTGTGGTTGATATGATTTGTATAATAAGTGGTGCAATGTGGAATCAGTGGTGCAAAGACTTTACTGGTAATATTTGGTGTCTTTATCTTCTATTTAATTTGATAATTTCTGTATCAAATGCCTCAAAAATGGAAATATTCAGCCTGTCACGTAACCCATAACAACCCAAACCTCCACCATCCACCAAAACCATCAGCTGATCTAAAATGTTTAACTCCTGTTGATCTGCTAATCCTATGAGAACATGTAAATAATTGGTATAAAATACAGTTTTTCATCTTTTCATGGTCATCAGATATGACCCATTTGGTCATTCAGAGGTTCCATTGTTACCGTGGAGACACCGTCATCTTCTCTATAACACTGATTCACAGTAGAACCCATGGAGTTGGATCAATGACAGTGGATGGACACAGTGGGTTTGCGTTCAGTTAATGATAGATTTGCTGAAAAAGTCACTTTTTTCTTCAGTTTTTCTGGTTCGGATAGAATAACCTTCGACTTTAATCTGAGCTTTTATGAACATAATCTGAATTTATATATCAAACATTTTCTTCACAATTCCCACTTCATTGATATCCTACCAGGCAGTCTGCAAATAGGCATTTACATTTATGTAAAATATTTGGTAATCAGTCTTCAATTAGATTTCATGGTGCTAATGGAACACTCATGTAGATCTCTTAGACACCTCTACATCAGTATCTGTACATGAACAGACTCAAATATAAACTGATGACAGAATATTTGCTTTGACTCCCTCGTCCCAAAGTGAACTGGTAAATAATATCAGATAGATGGACCTGTTATGTTTTGTTGATTGTAAAATACGTTTATTAATTCTTAATTCATTCTTTAGTTTATATGGGTGTAGTGTTTTATAAGCCTTTTTGGTTTCTACCTCTCCCATGAACATGTTGTTTGTTGTAGTCATTATTCACATGTTATTATTCTTTTGTCTTTATATGTATTTTTGGTAGTTTTGGGTTTAGTTTTTTGATTTTTTAATATTTTAAATCAACATTGTATTAAACTGTTATGTGCTAAACAATTAAATAAAATAAATAAATCATAAAACAAAATCCACATGATCAGTAAATTGAATATAGGAAAATACAGAATTTTTTACTGAACAACACAGAATGTCTTTATAAATCACATAGGAAAGCTTAGATATAGATACAGTTTCATTTGGGGGCTGCCACAGAAGTAGCACTGGGTCTTTATGGGTTAAAGCGGAAAAGCACACAAAACTATCTTAGGATATCCTATAAATGTATAGACTACACTTACATCAATGTTTAAATTCCACAAAAAATCTCATCAAGTCATTCACCAACATTCAACTCAACTCAGAGAAATGCATGTTCTTAAAATTCAGTGTAAGTGAATTCTTCATGTGTGGTGTCATTTATGGTCACTATAACCATCCCAAACTTCCACATGGACAATTCTTTCATCTAAGACCTCATTTACACCTCAGCAAAGAGCCAAAAAGTACCTTAAGTCTACTTAATCAGGAAATCAAATATTAAAAAATACCCATTTTTCACATAAAAAAAAAAAATACAGAAGTTTATATCACATAAAATTCTGATAAATTACTTAAGAAAGATTAAATAGACAGAAAAATTTATTTGGAAACTCCCACAAAAATTACACTGTGTCTTTGTGGGTTTCTTTCCTTTTATTTTCTAACTTCAACGGTTATGATCATTAACATTACACTGATGATTACTGTGTTGCATAATGAACCATCTGGTTTATAAAACGGTGGTAAAATGTGAAAACTGCCAGGTACAGTTAATAATGCCACGGGTTACATCATTAAATAGTTTATCTAGCCAACACCCAAACCCCAAAGTTTATTATCATAGTAAACAAAGAAAAGCTGCAAATCCTAACAAGTGATAAAGAGAAGTAATTGATGTGGTGGAAATCTCAGAGTAACTCACTGTCGATACGTTAGGCACAATAAACGACAGTATCATGATACAGCCATGGAATATCAGTGTAACAGAGCAAAAAAACAGCACGTCTAAAATGTCTAAAGAGGAGAGAATATATATTTATTTAATGCACTGTGATATGAACAGAGATGAATGATGAATATTGTACAGAAAAAAATATTAGACCACCAAAAATCATCAAAAACAATGGTTATGCAGTCAAGTACTAACTCCTGTGTGTATCATGTGACTAAAACAGACCGAAAAGAAAACATGGAATGTCTAAAAGCACTGTTTTTGTCAGTACAATGTCATAGATATTGATGTAAGAACTTGTGTGATTTTGTTATTATAAAAAAAACATGGGAAATGGATAGATATCAGCTCTTAAATTAAACTATTATGAGCTTTTTTTTTTTAGTTATCATTATATTTTTTCAAACAGATGTACCTTTAGTTGGACCAGGCATTAAAATGAACAAGACAATAGCATAGGGTGGTCTAATAATTTTTTCTGCAACTATATGTGTGAGAGTAGTGAAATTTGAAGTGGAATCAGATTAGATACAAGGTGTTTTATTTATCATACCATACAATGCTTACCTAAACTACCTAAAGTGCTGATTATTCCAGATGTTTATAGTCTTGGTGTTAGTGTTGCCTGTATTTATCATCTCCAGGTTGTCGGGTTCAGCATCAGGGTTGGTCCTCTGAGGGGGAAATGACCCAATGAGCTCAGCAGCGGTGCTTTTTGGGTTTGGTCGGTTGTTTGATAATAGAAGGTGGTTCTCCAGGAAACCCAGAGTGAGTCCTCCAGTCTGGGGTGTGTGTGTGTGTGCGTGTGCGTGTGGGGGGGGGACTGGAGTCAGGAGCCCAGCCCAGGGGTGTGGAGCGGAGGATGGGGCGGTGGGAAACGCCGGACGATAGCATTGGCACTACGAGGCGAGACGAAGGCGGGACAGGCGAAAAGGAAGGCAGGCGAGGGACGGCAGGGAAGTGAGAACAGGAAACACTGGTACGCATGGTGGGGGAGAGTGGAATGTTTCATAAGAAGCCTTCTCCACCCTGTAGCGTCAGGATGAAGGCGTCTGCAGACAGCCACCAGCCAGCCAGCGGGGGAGCGGGTGTGTGACACAGTCATCCTCACACACACACACACACACACACACCGCATCTGATTACACACACGCTTTAACAGTGTGACCCCGGACCGCCTCGGCTGGGCTGTCAGCTCTGATGTCTGAGGAGTGGAGTGTCTGCCTTCACGTAGAAACAGAGATGAAGAGTCACAAACTGTAATGGTCTTCCTCTGATACCTTTGAGATGAAGAGGAAGAGGAAGAGGAAGGAGGGGGACAGAGAGGAAAGCCAGAGTGAAGAGGAAAGGAATTACAGAGCATGTGTTTGTCTAAGAGCACACGTATCTGTAAAGTAACTTTTACATTATATATTAGTTTTTTGAAAAGTTATGATAATTGAGGTGAGAAAATAAGAAGAAAAAAAAAGCAAGACTCTGGTTACAATGTCTGTATGTTTTTTTGATCATCAGTGTCTATTTTCCATTCCATTATTAATTATTAGTGTTTAATGATACGTAACTGTGCTTCTACATCCACTTTTCTCTTTAATGTAAACTATCTGCATTTTTCTGATTAATGAAACTTTTTAATATGGTACTATTTGTAGGGATTGGAATAATAACTATGTTTAAAATAAGAATTTGGCCAATACCCAAAGTTGATGCCATTGTTGTTGTTTTTTTTGGGGGGGGGATTTTGTAAGTATGAATATTTTCTTTTTTGTGTTATTTACTCCCCTTTTGTAACCAGAAAAAGAGAAATCTGTTTTCAAATGATCACACATTTAAGTTGAACATATTCGATCACACAAATGTATGAGAAATTATGAAACAACATTAACAGATGAGTGTCAGTGACTGCTGTGAGTCTGTCTCATCATATTTTACATTATACAGCAACACGGTTGATACTAATCAATACCATATTTGATCGATATGAGTGAATCCTTAATATATAATATAGTCAATATTAGCATAAAAAACATGATGCATCTGTTCGACTATAAGGGGATAAAATGTGTCAAATCATATCCAGCTTTAACAGCTACACCTTAACAGTTATTAATACATTATGCTGATTAATTAATAATAATTATTACTAACCTGGATTCGTTGTGGATGAAATTGCAAAAATGACCTTACATCATGTCAGCACTTTCCACTGAATTGTGCTTTTCTCTTGTCATAACCTGTTATTAAATCACTCTATAATTAACTCAGAATAGGAGGCACTAAACTCCTCAATGCATTTAATATAACTTTTGCTGGATGAGACGTTATCAAGCACATGGACATTTTGTTGAATTTCAGATCAGTCTCACCATCTTTAGACATAATTCATTGGCAGTTAAACCACTTTCTTCTGTTACTGCAAAATGTCTGAACCTATAATTGCCGCTTGCAGATTTATTAATTATTAATACATTATTTTAATTATCCAGCCCAACTATTTCACCATTCCAATGAGGGATAACTGCCGCAATCCCCGTGTGTGTCGCCAAAAGTTCAGGGTCACACAGTAACAACCAGGTCCACACACACACTACCCGAGGGCAGTGGAAAGCAATGTACGACAAGCACACAAACACAGAGATAAGACATGGAGTCATGCCTCCTCAACGTGAACATGACATCACGGTTTGTATCTGTGTGCCCACTGTCTCCTCATAGAAACAGGCTGGCCTAATATAGTCAGTGCCACACATACACACAGACACATAAACACATCTATGAAGAAACTCATCCAGCCAACCAATCTAAAGCAGGAGATGGAAATACGGCAAGTGGACCCCCGCCTGGCCCTGGCCGTGAGAGGAAGGGAATGTCTCTAAGTGTGTGTGTGTGTGCAGTTTTAGTAAATGAAATGACATCATTGTTTCATTTGTTCTTGTCCGTCAGTGGCTGAGGGTTTCAGTTTTTGGCAAAAGATAGATGGATCTGTGACATCCTCTGTGTGCGTTTGTCATGACATCATTGCCGTAGCCTCACTTGTACAGTAAATTCAGAATGTAAATATAAAAGCTGACAAATCAACAGAATATTAGAGGAAAAAGGTTGCTGATATGGAACTGCATGTGTCCATTTTGATGGAAATGTTACTGGAAATAATGAAAAAGAAGATTGTCCTGCTTGGCTAAATTTATATGTAGGAAATGTACATTAGATGCTGCACACAGTGTCCAAAAATGTCACTTTTACAGATTTATGGGTGCATCTTGGTATCGCAGAGCTATTATTCATTCTTCTTTTTTTACATTCAGAATGGTAGTGCATGCAGTTTGTCTATAAGGGACGGGACACTTGCGTTTTACATGACATTCAGATGAAGTTTTTTGACATCTGTGTGGAAATATACTGCAAATTGTGTCACGGCTTGTCCTCCTCATACAGCCTTTATAT
>JAPTGZ010000015.1:20561778-20572986 GCA_029814645.1 Fowleria isostigma | reverse complement strand
TCAGTGGTAATCAACGTTAGGATGTATGGTGTGGGATCATGTGCAATCAAATCACTGGCCCACTTTTCTTCAATGAGAGATTAAATGTTTACTGTGACCTTTTGACTTAATAAGTGTCACCGCAACTGGATGAGCTTCCATCAACCATCATTTTCCAGGTAGGTGGTGCACCACTACATTGGGATTTGCATGTTGGTGGGATCCTAAATTAAACATTTCCAGACTGAATTGGAAGGGATGGCCCTATTTCCTGGACGCCTCGTTCACCAGATATCAGTCCCCTGGCTTTGTTTTTTATGGGATTATGTTAACATATCATGTATCGAACAAAAATACAAGACATCAACTACCTGAAGCAAAAGATCAGTGATGCCATTGACACCAATGATGAGGCTATGACAGACAACATGGGAAGAACTGCAGTACCGTCTTGATTTGCTTTGTGCAACTAATGGTGCCCTTTTATAGAGGTGAATTAAGTCAGGCAAACAAACTTCAATATCTGCTTTTCATTTTGTAATAACTTCCAGAGATCTGACTATTAATTTACTTTTGAAATAAATTTGTTAAACAGTACAGAGACTTTATGGACCCCCTGTATAACGGAATCTGTACATGGAATATAAAGACAGTCCTGATTCTTACCTGCATGCTTTGAGCACTTCACTGGAGCTGGGGTAGATGGACACTGAGGACCAGGGTGCCAGACCAGAAGGGACGGTATGGCTACGAGCTCCAGCAGAAGGTTCTACCTTCGGCGGGCTATGCGAGTCCTCCGGCCCCTTCCCATTGAGCGTGGGACCCTGGTTGTTGGAGTTGGACGGGCTGTTAAGGCAGGAGAGGCTGTTGGCAGCATGAGGGTCTGTGGAGCGGGGAGAGGGCGTAGCAGTGGCGGAAAGTGGTGAGGACGCCACCGAGTGGTCTGACTTGGCTGCACCGTGGAGACCCGGGTGGACGTTGTTGATCTTCTCTGAGGCAGGCGCTCCGTGGTTACTGCAGTTATTGTTACCGTCATTACTGGTATTATTGGCTTTTCCCTTTAGCAAGGCTGAGAGCTGAGGATTGTCTGAACTTAACGCGCCGGGGGCAGGAGACCCAGGCCGCGACAGGCTAGCAGAGCTGTCCGTCACCCGCGGCTGGACGTGATTAGTCAATCCCTGCGCGGGGGTGGTGCTGGGACTTAGGGGTGTTCCTGCTGAATGCCTGACGGCTGCCTCCAGACCTGATGGCAAAGCGGCAGCTGCACTGTTGCTGCCGTTGTTACCCCCTGAAGGCGCGGTGTCTTTGGTGTGGACCCCTGAGGTAGTAGCGGAGTGGAGAGGCGAGGACAAGTGGTTGGGCGTGGTCTGGGGGGAAGTGGGAGATAAAGAAGAGGCTGAGGAAGAGGCAGTGCAGGGCCCGGAGGAATGTCCAACCTGATTCAGAATGCCAGAGGAAGAGAACGAGGTCTGAGGGGAGGAGGAGGATGAGAAAGGGGGTTCTCCATTGGGACCTGCCGAATGTGAACCTGGACCTTTTTGAAGCCCCTGAAATAAATGACAAAACGTACATGAAATGGGAGCAAAGAATGAATTGATGCAACTTAAATAACATTTCAACAATACCGCCAAAGCTGAGCCATGCACTTATGTCTGAACAAGAGTTAAACAGCTGTGTTTTCATATACACCTACATACTCCAACACAATATTTGAGGTGTCCATTACTAGAAACATGACTAGTTTAACTACATTTCTCATTTGTATAGTGGAAACATTGTTATTTACAGGACCAAACAGCTCTCACTGAACTGTACATACAAAACTACATATTACTTTGATATTACCAGTGAACAGACCCAGGAAATGGAAAATAAAGCAGAGGAACAATGTCCAGAAAATGGTCTGGCCAGGAATCAAACCACCCAGAGCAGTTCTAAAGCTCCAAGTACAGCAGAGATTTCTGCTGTGATTACAAATAAAACAAATAAGGAGTATGTGACGCCACCAATCCGCTTCTGTGTGCTCCATATATGATGCAACTCAAAACACTTCCACATAATGGCAACATCAAGTTCACATTCTTGGTACCTTAGAAACGTGTATGACTGTAAATGGTACAGACTGGTCTGTCTCAATAATTGAACCGTTGAATAAAAGAATATGAACATCAATGTTTTTGTACTTTCTTTATTAATGTGGACCTTTTTGAAGTTCATGTGATGCTTTTGTTTTCAAAAATGATTAGACCATCAAAAACAATGGTTATGCAATTAGGTTCTCTGTGTATCATGTGACTAAAACAGAAAAGAAAACATGGAATGACTCAAAGCACTGTTTTTGTCAGTACAATACCATAGCTATTGATGTAAGAACTTAGGCGATTTTGGTTATTATCAAAAAAAACCCAAAAAAAACATGGAAGATGGATAGATATGAGCTCTGAAATTTAACTCTCATGACCTATTTTTGATTTGTCCAAACAAATGTACCTTTAGTTGTACCGAGCATAAAAATGAACAACAAATTGAAGAAAACATAGGGTGGTCTAATAATATTTTCCATAACTGTATATTGGTGCATACGAGAAACCATTCCCTTTTAATTTGATATATAATTTAAATATCATCTAGCTGTTTTGAAACTCAAGATGATTAAGATGCAACCCCAGAATATATTATGATTTGTGTGGGTAAGAAATATTCCTGTCAAGCTGTGCTGAAATGTAAAGTGGGATTTTTTTTTTATTTTTATTTTTTTAAAATACACTGCCTTTTGTGTTGATTCTACATGCTGTTGCATTTAATAATCTGCTGTTGAAAGTTTCAGCCTTGAAGAATTTGTGTGATAACAATTTTAATTCTTTTAACCAATTGACAACACATATATGTGACATTGGGTAACTTGCTCCAGTAACAACATAAATACAGGCGGGCGTTACCTGAGTGTTAGTGTTGCGCTGTTGGCTCCTCCATGTCTCGTCTGTGTGACTGGGACTAGTGGTAGTGCTGCTGGTGCTGGGGTGACTGGCGGCTGTGCAGTTGTGAGGTAGAGAGTTCTGCTGCGGGTAAGGCACATTTCCATTGCTCGCGCTGCCACCTCCTAGTCCCAGGGTGTGATTTTTATCCAGAGAACCCGAGTCCAGGTGTCCAGTCAGCCCCGATGAAGGACTTGACGAACAGGATCCGTTGGCTGTGGGCTGGGCGACACAAGGGGGCCGGATGGCTGCGTGATTGAGGGGGGAGGTGCGGGGGAGGCCTGCATGGTGGTGAGAGGGTTCAGCCAAAGGGCCATTGGGAAGGCTAGGCCGCGGCTGGCCACCCGCTGCTGCCTGCTGCCTCATCTGACACAAGACATCAGGAAAACCACAATGAATGGAATCAGTCAGGAACAATGAACGCCACTGTGCAAAAGGGCATCGTTCGGCTCAGCGTTTCGTCAGCGTTGTAACCACCATGCATGTGAATTTATGTTCATCTCTTAAGATACAACAAGATTGCATGTGAAATAAATACAGCACAAGAAAAAAATAAAGATTCAGGGGAAAAAATGGTGTCATGTATGTATTCCCTCTGCGCTTCATAACAACTTTGTTAAGACAATATGAGATTTACTGTATTCGTTTTATGGAATTTTAAATGAGGTTTTATTAAACATGTGACGCATTCATGCAGTCAAACCTAGTTACAGGCTTGCAGCTGATGTGATGCATATAGAGTTTGTAACTAGTGCTAATTTTCAACTCATGTCCCTGGTTGGGCATTTCTATAGCACTACAGTACATTACAATACATTGCATTGTAAGTCTAATTCACTTTTTTTGCATGTCTTTAATGTGCACAAATTCCCTCTGTTGTCTTATTGTATCTGAATAAATAAAATCTATATGATCATTGCAACCTTGCAAAAACAAGAAAGCTAAAGCTCTGATCTGTCAGGGATTTCCATTTCAGTTATGTTTACATGTGATACAAAATATTCTGTTTTTTGCCCTCAATTTGAAAAAGATAGAACCCCAAAATAAGATATTAAAAATATATGAAATTAATATTACACTAATATTCCCATTTATGTGCCACTATGTACGCTGTAATTAATTGTACAATGTTTGCTGCTTGTTGTTCTTTTGCACTGAAATGGGAAGTGTTCAAAAGTGGGGACTGGTCCAACCTTGCAAATACAGCCTCTTCCTTCCAGTTGGTTTTTGGATACTTGGACATATCCAATATTTGACTTTATCTATTTTCCTCTTTCTATCCAGTAGTTCATTAATATAAAAACACACAGAGTTGACTGTCAACAGGAAAAAGGCTGTGTATCACAGACACACATATGCTCTGTACATACGTACTGATGAAAACAGCCAAAATCTGTGACTGAAACCCAAACAATGCTGACATATCCCAGCTGTCTTAAACACAAAAGGTTAACTGTCATAGCCAGAGAAATGGTGGAACATTTGTGCAAATGTAAACATGGTTCTTTAGTTTTCTTTAGTTTGGATGAAGACCTTTAAGCAGCAGATTCTTTCTAATTATGCTTCATTGTTTTGCTTTGACATACCTGCTGCTGATGTTGTTGCATGAGAGAAAACTGGTTCTCCAACTGCTCCAGCATCTGAACCTGAAGGGGCTTGAGGTTGGCTCGGTTGGTCCGCATGTGATCCAGGAGCTGAAAAAGTCACAAGAGTCAGTATTCCACCAACTGAGTTCACTGAATCTCTTTTACAAAGAACTGAGTCAAAGTGTTTTAGAAAAATTAAGGCCTGTCATAGTTATTATCAGTATATTACAAGTATATGGCTAATCATGATATTTTTGAATCATCATGATCATCCATATGTTCTCTTATAAACACACCTGGATAACCGAAATACAATTACTCCAGCTTTACATGTCAGTTTCTTAAACAGGGTGTTTTTCTGGACTACTCAAACAGGCAAAAATTGACAGTATACCCACTTCACCAGGGACCACTACACCACTGTATATTACTATATATACATTACTTTTGGATCACATTCCAGCGGGTAAGGTCTTGAAATATAAAGTGGTCACTTATCTTTGTGCACATGTCCTACCTGAAGCTTTTGTGGTGTTAGGTACCAGCTGGGAATCTGCTGTTGATTGGGGCTGTTTGTCCAGGACTCTGCAACACCCTATTAAATACGTTTAAAAAAAAAAAAAAAAAAAAAGACAAGAAAATCTAAACTACATATCTCCATCTTCACTGCTCAACAGATCACTAGAACAATATTGCCTTCAGCGGTACCTTAGCGGGGCTGGCAGTGCGTTTCCTCTTGGCAGGACTGGCCTGTGGGTCTGTATGATTACTGGCGGACTGGCCTCCCTCTCCTTTACAAGCCTAGAAATCCAGCACAGACATACAGCTCGTGATGACAAAAATAGTAATGTCATTTTCTAGGTAAACGGTAGATTAAAAAAAAATACAAAAAATCTTAACAAAACATCTTAAAAAGTAAAAAAATAGAGAGTTCTCTCCACAAAAAGAATGATACACTGATGACATTCACATGCACACCAAATTGAGCATTTAAGTAACGCATGCTTGGCATCACTCTGATTTAAATATGGTTCATGTTAACGCCTTAATCTTACAGACTTTGATTAAGGTCATAATCAGAGTATTCATGCTCGAAAATTACAACAGCAATAGTGGAGGTTTTTACATGCAGACCCCATATACCAGTTTGCACGGATTCATGACCCTACTTCACATTACTAATACAGCTCAAGGTAAAATAGTAAAAGGACTATTTTGATAAACCTCTTGTATTTTTTTTTTTATTGTTCCCATTCCTCTAGGTTTGGAACACTGAGTGCTACAATAAAAATATTGCTATATATAGATAAAAGACGATGTTGGGCATAAAATTAAATAAGCGCATGAATACAAATAAGACAACTGAAAAACGACAACTACCAAAATAAAATAAAAAATGATGTATTGATAGCAGTGACCAAGTGAGTTTCACCTAGAGGAGTATGACATTTGAAAATACTCAACCAGTTTTTAAAATTTTATAAGAGGGCATTGCAGTGACAACTACATGACAGGTGAGTGTATTTAAATATCCTACCTACTGATGTATTTTATTCAGACATGGTGTAGAATGAGTTCTGCACAGCATATGTGCACTGCAGATTACACATGTAGCTTTGCCTAATCCCCCTAATATATGTGACACTATGAAGGTTTATTACACATAAATAATTAATGACTGCATGGGTCTTCATCAAATTCCCTCAAACTTCACTCCATTTTATCTCATCAGTGCTTGATTCCATACATCACACTGGCAAAAGATGCAAACTAATGGAGGCTAACATATCAGACCAAGGCCTCGGCTTTAAACAGGCCTCATAAATTTGCTGTGAAAGTCATTTCCAAGAGGCTGGCGTCTGTTGTATAAGCTGGATCTCACCTGCTGTGCCTGTGCAGTGTTCAAGGCCCCCTGCCTGGACGTGAGCTCAGCAGGAATGGGAAGGCTCCATGCCTCCTCAATACTAGGAAGCATTTTACTCTTATTCTGCAGACTACCTGGCTGTAGGTTACACAACTGAGCCTAGGAGAAATTATGTAAGACACAAACTTTAGTTCTGAATGTGGGGTTCAACAACAAAGACTGCTGCATATAAAAAATATACAAAATACAACAAAAATGTCCAATGCCATGAGGTATGCTTTTACAATTACAAGTGAGGAAAATATGTTTAAAACACCAATATGAATTATTATTCATATCTCAGTGGTAAGAAATTAAAATGAGAAAAGCACAATCTGCATTTTGAAAAAGCTGATTGCTTTGCAAATAAACACAGCACTTTAATACACGAACACTTAAGTACTCCACAATGTCTCACAAACGGGGTTGGCTGATGTTGCTGATGTGCATGCCAGCCCTACCTGCAGCAGTTTAATGCGTTGTGTGAGCGCAGCGGTGTTGAGGCAGGCCTTGCTGCGTGTAGCATTGATGTAGCACTTGATAGCGTCATGAGGCTGTCCGCAGGATTCGTACAGGGTTCCCAAATCCATCCAGGCGGCAGCGTGGCTGTGGTCCAGTTGAACAGCGCAGATGTAGGCCTGCAGTGCATCCATAGGCTGGTTCTGCTGCTGGTAGAGCACCCTGGAGGCACAGACGAGCGGACAATGATTCTATAGCCATCCTGCGGGATTTTGCCTCTTATCTTTCTGAGCCACACTGGCTCTCTGAGGACCCCCCCCCATCATGCATCTATCTATAGATCCTGCCTCACTTTGACACTACTTTGTTCTCACCTCTACTTTTGTCATTGCATGCACTGCTGTTTCTAAATATTTATTAGGGATTTTAGGAGTTAGGCTGCAGGTCGGTACAATGTAGTTCAAGTCTCACGTCCCCATATGGTTTTTTCAGCTAACAATAACAATATAGGATAATCTGTTGTGTTGAATTCATTTCTGTCGAATGACTGCATTTGTGTTCTGTACATTGTGTGAAAGTTAGTTTTGGTGTACTAAAGCATGTTTACAGCTAATTTCTGATATAATTGCAACCATACAAGTTTAGGTTGTGAAACTGGGTGTGGGAATAAATGAGAGTGACAAGAAGTAGAACTTATCAATCATGAATCACCATATATAGGCATGTATTAGTGTTTACACCAAATTCTGTATGTATATATAATGAAATGCACATGATAAGTATTGTACATTGAGTTCACAAGTTCAAAATAAACAAACAATACCATGAAATATACATACCATTTTCTAAAAATTCTAAGAATTAAGTGTTTACACATGTCATTTCAGAAAGGCCTGGGTTGTTTTATGTTTTATTTTTAATTAAAAACCAGAAAAATCATCAAATATAGGTAAGGATAAATAAGTAACGTTTTTTTTTTGTTTTTGTTTTTAAGAATCATACCATGTGTAACAACATAATGCTGAAAAATACTGCAGTTATGAGTGACAGTTGTTACCCAGATACAACAAAAGAGCCTAATAAGAATAGGAGAATTTTTCTCATCACATGGTGTATATCATCACACCACACAGGCTGATTTAAGAACCACTGGGTGCCTGA
This sequence comes from Fowleria isostigma, assembly GCA_029814645.1. NCBI lineage: Eukaryota > Metazoa > Chordata > Actinopteri > Kurtiformes > Apogonidae > Fowleria > Fowleria isostigma. The sequence continues at coordinate 20,564,923 of JAPTGZ010000015.1, read as the reverse complement.
GCTCAAGTCATGCTTAAACCATTTCATCTACCAACTGTTCACACCTGCCATTTCTTTCTGTCTTGTCTGTCAGCAATAGCTTCCCAAATTTGATCTTGATTGTGCCTTTCAGCATCCAAAGAAAACAAGTCACCAGTTGTGTTCTTACCCTATGGAGCACCAGGTGTCAGCACTGGCCTCTGACTTATCAATAGACTGACGATAGGAGATGAAGGCATCCTGCACCTTCCCAATACTGGAGTAGCACCTGACGGAAAAGGACAGGACAAAGATGCGACGGTAAAACCACCACTGTTTAACTGCTGATTAAGAAGAGTAAATCAACTTTTCTAACAAGAGAAAAGGCATCCTTTTAAAAAAAAAAACTGCCAGTTGTGATATGTTGGGGTCTTTTCACATCCAACCCCAACACATGAACTTGGGATTAACATTACCAACCCAAGCATCACATTTAAAGTCCACATGAAAGGGCTGCCAGAGTGCTATTTGCCATTACATATTTACTTCCGTCTCTAAGGGCCAGTCTCCTCATGGAGCCAAGACCTAGAGACGCTCACAAGACCACAGGACCTCTGCAGAGGCCTAGACGGCATTTCAATGGACATGAAATAAGCATCTGTATACCCACAGGTAAAGGACGACTAGTATATAATAATATGTAGGGGTGTATGAAAATATCCGCTCTGCAATATATCATGAGGTCATGATATCAGGTTTTATTTCTCGATACTGTATCGGTATCATGAAATGAAATATTGTGATATTTCCTTACACCCCGAGCCATACATGAGATCTGCTGAAACACAAGAAATCAAGGGAATGAGTACTACAAAAGCAGTATTGTGATATTGTAGGTCATGCATGTAGTTTTTTTAAATTGATAACATTGTTAACTATGCATTCTTTAATAGCTAATAGGAAATACACATTTGAACAGGATCGTAAACTGTATTGTCTGTAAAACCTTACTATGTTTATTTACTCATTGTACGTGTTCTTTGTACTGGTAACGTCAGATGTTAAAACTTTATTAATCCAAATCATGCACTTAAAGTTTTTACAGAGGAAAATTTTGTGATCTAGCATTAAATTCTGTTCTGATCAAATAAAAGTGTATCTAGTATCTGTGCACAATTCTGGGGGAAATTCAATTTTCCCAGGAAATGATCTTTTAAAAAAAATGAAACAAAGCAAACAAAAAAAATCCCCTTGTTAACAGTATCATGATATATCGTATCATGATCCCAGCATTGTGATTTGTATTATATTACCAGATTCTTGCCAATACACTTCACACATCAAATTTGATTTAATTGGGGCATTAAAAGGAAATCTTTCCCTAAGCCCCAGATTTGCAAAAGTGAAATAATAATACGGACAGTTTAGAGTAGAAGAAGCTGATGTCACTTAACTGTCTTTGAAAGGCATGAGAAACTGTTTCCAACAAGTGAATGTCTGACCTTGATGTTTAGTTCAACAAAGTAATAAACACCTAAATAAATGCATCAGTAAATGAGGAACTGAACATCAAAATAACCATAAAAAACTTGTAGCAATTAAAAGTGACGTTCATCCTTGAAATCAGTCATTCTAGTTGAGAAGGCTAAAATTAGCCATTGGCCATGGTCGTTGTTGCAACACTTGTAAACATTCTAAATGACAGAGCGTCTCTGGAACAGCAGCAACAAAAATGTTCAAATATTAATAAAAGTATTCTACATGCAGACAGATACAAAGTCCAACAGCATAGTAACGGGAACATTTGTTGTGGAGATCTTCTAGACCTATGGAGCATAAATCACATAGCACTTCATTCAACACTACAAAGCCCATGTATCCCAGACTATTATCACAACCCACTGGCAGATGGCCTCTAGGTCAAACAAACAATCTAATCAGCACTAACATAACGTCTCCAGCTCCGACAGGTTAGAGGTGCGCCCTGCAAAATACACAAACTCTTAACGCCCTTGTTTGTCTTACCTGCCAAGAAAGTACCAGGACTGGCCAGAGTTTGGGTCTGCTTCTAGAGACTTCTGGAGACACTGGATGGCATAGCTGTCCTTGGTGCCTTTATCCCCCAGCTGCTCCACTGTGTGATGCATCCAGCCTGGACAAGAAGAGCACAAGGTCAAGAGTGGGTCCGGCTTCAGATCATGCAAAAATGTGCTTTGCTGCTTTAATGGGCACCAACAATGAGTTTTATATAGACATTTAATAAATACACTCATCAGTTTACAACAAGGTGTGGGCTATGTGGGTTGACATAGGTGAATCCACTCCATGAAGCCGAGTCAAAACACTATGAACGGGAACACAGTGTCAAAGCTCGCCTGTACATTGTGGTCGCATTGTCCATTTTCATTTTGGTTCCTATGTTACCAGATTAAAGCAGCCACACCCGGTTGTGACGAGGCACGCATCAAGCACCGCTGAGCAGTGCATCATTTACAAAGAGAAGAGACAATTCAAATAATGTGTGATGTGAAAATCTCCCGTAGTTAAACTTACATGTTGGAAATATTCTCCATAATTTACAGTGACTGGGAGATGTGGTACCATTTCCACACTGATCAGGTACAAGAGTAACATGATGTATGATTATTTGATAATACTCTGATACTGAACAGTATCTGATTAATGCCTGCAAGCTTGTTTTAGGCTAAAAGTTAAATTATAATCATGGGGAAGCAAACAAACACAGCGTTATGTATTTACAGAAAGGAAAATAAGAAAAATATGTGAAACATTTTTTGTTTTAAACAGTGCCAGTGGCCATTTGAGAATAGTTTTCTGAATTCAATGCAATATTTCATCTGTCAGTGTTTACAAGATACCCTGACCGCAATGCCATTCGAACAGATGCAGCACAACTGTAAATGACTCCAAAACACACACAGACCAAGCACTTTTCTAATGACATGATGGCTTAAATACAAACTGAGGCTGTTAAAATTAACACATCAGTGCACATTAACCCATCATCATGATTAATTTGATTAAACATTTTAACACAATTAACCCATCTGCTTTACAGAATGACTCTAAAGTCTCTGGCACAATATTTTGGGCAGTTTGTCCAAGTAGAGTTCGTGTCGCGCATGCACAAATGGGCAGTGGATCCGGTAGTGACAGGCAGAAGAAC
>JAPTGZ010000015.1:20532224-20546234 GCA_029814645.1 Fowleria isostigma | reverse complement strand
AGTTGAAGCTGTTATACCTACAAAGGGTGAACCGACGTCATATTAAACCCTATGGATCAAGACTGGGATGTCACTTAGTCTAATATGTGAGTCAAAGCAGGTGAGCAAATACTTTTGGCAATGTAGTGTATTTCAAGAATAAGGGCTACAATATTTACAAACAGTAAAACCGGGGAAACAAGAGAAAAACAAGCAGTAATCTCTTGAGTTAAAGTCAACAGGGATCATCACATCTTATCAAAGAGCCAGTGGCCCATGGAAACTGACATGAGGTGAATGTTTGGGTTTCCAGACATTTATAGCCTCGGTGCCCGATATTAAGCCGACATGGTTCATAAAATGGTGTTTGTACAAAATGTTGAGAATGAAATGCAATGCAATGTTATTTCTGCTCCCAGAGTTAACGGAACTGCTATATCATTGATATAAGAAAAAATATACACTTGACTGTTAAATTTGTCTATTCTATCTATTGCACAAAAAACACTACATTTCACAGGACAAAAAAAACTTGACTCGCTTTATCAAATTTTTCAATCAGAAATCAATGGTTCATCAACAAAGTCAGTTTACTGTCGTCCCAAAAATGACAAAGGATGACCTCATGTTGTAAAGGCAATAAAAGTATCAAAAGGCAACCCAAGCAAGTAAGGGATATCCAAGTAGAAACAGCATTTTAAAGCAAGTCCTCTATAAAAAGAAAGATAATGACATCTGAACACCCGATGAAAGACAACTGTCTGAAGCAAGGTAGCATTTCACACAGATGACCCCAACCCCAGTAATCAAATTGAATATCAGCTCTTGAATACAGAATACTTCAACACTATCCTGTCAGCAATGCAAAGGAATTTTGGTCCAGCCTAGTCATTCAGTTTTTACACTATCCGCAGACAAATCAGCATTCTTAATGTGACTGTATAAATAAAGTACGTTAACCTCAGACGTCCCATTACATTTGTTTACACTACTTATTACAAATCATATGAAAAACTTAACATTAAATCAGTGTAAACTTGGGTCTGACTGTTTTCCATTTCTAAAACTTGAGCTTTGTTTGACCGAAGCAGGACAAAGTTTTTACAATGGCTCCATTTGTTTTAATTTCACTTTATTGCTCAATTACACAACAAACTATTTTGTCTGACTTGCACTTTACCTTTAAGCTTGACTCGTAGTCTGTGTTGACTTTAAACATGAGTCCCAGTCTCAGATGAATCTCTTTAGCTCTTGAGAAACTGGGGTCGATGTAAAGCACCTCCTGAAATGCCTTGATTGACCTGGAAAAAAAACAAAAAACAAAACACAGTACAAAATCAGTGTGAAATTTATAAATCTGAAAACCATTTACACCATTTAGTCACATCCTTGGCTTGCCTCATTCCACTAACTTACAAAAAACATTCAATACCAACAAGCACAAATATTTCACTACAGATAAACATTCATCAAATTGTGATAGTGTTGTGTTATCTTAGCTTTTAGGCTTGGCAAAAAAGGTTTGGCTTTGGCTTTCACCAGATGAATGAAGAGAAACCAAAATACAGCTGATAACATTTACATAACGCTTCCCAAAACCTATTTTTCCTAATATAATAGCAGCATTCAAAAATCTTATATTTCTTGATAACAGTCCACATATTTTAATACTGACAATGAGAAGGAAAAAAAAAAAAAGGTTTGCTACCCCAATATTATTAGTATTTATTGAGCCAGTTGTGGATTTACACACAAGATAAAGTACTCAACATTAAGCCCCGATTCAAAACATAATACACAAAAACTAGGATGTGCTTCAAATTGAACTGGAAGATTCCACTTGTTTTCACTGACTGAAATGATAGAGTAGCATTTCTTTTCAGCAAAACTCATATCTAGCTTATGAAAAGTAGCAGTTTTATCTGCAAAGAGAATTAAGACATAAACTCAACTCAAAGTTTACACCACCTCCAACTCTCAACAAAGTGATGACGTCCTTCAAGGAAAACACTGTTTTCTAGACAGCTTTCTATTAGTTGTTATTCATTCATTCATTCATTTTCTGAACCCACTTTATCCTCATTAGGGTCATGGGGGTCACATGGAGCCTATCCCAGGTACTTACGGGCGAAGGTGGGGTACACCCTGGACATTTTGCCAGTTCATCACAGGGCTGACATATAGAGACAAACAATCACTCTCACGTTCACAACTATGGACAATTTAAATTAACCAATTAATCTATAAGTGCATGCCTTTGGATGGTGGGAGGAAACCGGAGTACCCGGACCCGGAGGAAACCCACGCAGACACGGGGAGAACATGCAAACTCCACACAGAAAGGTCCCACAGTGACTGGTGCTGGAATCGAACCCAGGACCTTCTTGCTCTCACAAGTGCTAACCACTGCACCACCGTGCCACCCTTACTATTAGTTGTTAGTTTATTTTATTTCGAGCACATAAAATTATCCCGTAACAAAAAAAATACAACATTTTGATAAGATGGCATTTTACCACCAGACATACACAGAAGGCTTTTGAACAGTCTTGCAGGGTGCCACAGGGTTTACTACACTAATCCCTTTTTCTCTACAAGACCTCCAACAATCGCTACAGTTTGTCTTAACTGCAGGTGTGACAACAACAAACAAGCTCATCTGTGATCAGAGTGACTTCAACATATAGAGTCATGCCTGATTATGCTTACTTCAATTAGTTGGATAAAGCAGCAGTCAAACTGGTTATCAAACCATTTTATTATAGTAAATATTTTGTTCTTTCCATCATATCATTATTGCTTCTAAAATATGTGGCTCGTAAAAAAGTGTTGATAATGTGGTATGAATGACATTGGTGCCACCTCCATTGCAGATTGAGCCAGAAAAACCCTGCAAACAGTTGCAAAACAGCAACTACAATGACATGTTGATGTCTGTTATGACTGCCTGCAAAACAGACAGTTGCAGAATAAATTACATACTGCCAGATCATGTTTAATTGCATTTGTTATGGTCTAAGACAGGGGTGTCAAACTTATTTCAGTTCAGGAGCCACATTCAGCCCAATATGACCTAAAGTGGGCCAGATCAGTACAACAATAGAGGTGGAAAAAGTCAAATAACATTCTAATTATGTTTACGTCGACAAAGTTTCATTAAAAATGTCCATAACATGAATAACCTGAAATGCAATTTTAACATTTAGCATCTGTTTATCATTTACACATGTAAATTACAGTTTACAAATCACAGTGAATCTAAAACATTTAATAACATGCAGGATATTCATAAAATTGCATTTTATTATCTTAGGACATTTCATGTTGTTCATATATTGTTCAGATTATTCACATTTTTTGTGAAAGGATAGTCTGTAAATGGAAACATTTTTGTATAATTTTACTTTTTTTACACTAAAACAAAGAGAAACATTTGGAATTGTCATTATTTATAAGTTATTATGACAGTATTTTACAGGTCTAACCCACTATAGATTGACTTGACCTAAAATGACTTTCACATCCCTGACTGTTAATACCATGTTTGGTTGTAACTGGCAAGACGAATTTCGTTGCTCTGAAATATGTGCAATGACAAATAAAGGCAATTCAATTCAGTTCATTTCACAAATTCATCCCATGGGCCAGTTTTGGGCCCCGAGCCACATGTTTGGCACCTGTGGCCTAAAAACTTTGGCATTTGCCATTTGAAAATTGCATTCAACTTATCTCCAAACAATACTAAACTGAACTAGAGACATACATATTTCAGAATAAGAAATAGCTTTCAAATGAACCCACTCACTGTGAAACTATGACAACAATGGCAACTCCATGTCAGCATGAAGCCCTTCTCCTGTATGAAACAGCACAGCACTGAGCTCACTGCTGACCGAGTGCCTGACACACAAACACACACACACACAGCGGCCTGAACTCACTGCCCCCTTTCCGGCCTCCCCATCCCTCCCTCCTCTCCCTCTGTGCTGTGTTCACTCCCTCCTCCCTCTCCGGCTGAATGCACACTGAGTGCTTGCAGAGCCCAGTTTTTCAGAATATGCTATGACACTGAGCGGATGGCAGACTCCAATCAACGGATGAGCCAACGACTACTCTTTCCAACAAGCAAATCACCCATCACCATTTCATGGATGTTCGTGTACATAAAGGGGGAAAAAAAAAAACCTGTCCATGCTTGTATGCAAGTATTTTATGTAAGTATTGTACGTAAAGCATCAATGCACTTGTTTTTGTTATTTTTCAATGACCAAAGAGAAACGCACAGATCATTATTCTACTATCTCACACCACTAGCATGTAAGGCTGGGGGAAAAAAAGCCAATTTAATCTAAAAATTATACTTGTAGATCAAATTTTAATTTTAGAAAATCAATTTTCTTATCATGCAATTTGCCAACTGCACATTCTTCTGTGTTCCTGTAGTTCTATGAGGCTGGACCCTCCCTCCCCTCCCACCGCGTGAATCAGTCACAACAAACATGGTGGAGACATCCAGCAGTTAAGAGCAGCTCATTCACAACAACAGTTCTACGACTTCAGTCGTTTGGAATTGGTTGGAATTTGCGGCATCAGATACAGAACAGACAAATCCTTGCTGTAAAATAAAGTGTCGGCTTCTTCGATAAGACCCCACTAGCACCACGGCTAAAATGCAAACAACTGTCTTACAAAGTTTTTCAAACTGTGTCTCGTATGACAAGAACAGAGCGAGGTGGCAAACGATTACAGAGGTGATCACTTCATATATTGCCAAGGATACGCTGCCAATCTATTCTGCTGAAAAGAAAGGGTTCAAGAACTTACTGACAGTTTTGGATGCTAGGTATATTTTACCCACCAAGTATTTTTGTGACATCGCACCTCTTCAGCTGTGCATACTATGACAAAACATACAAAGTCAGTTTTTCTTCAGGTTCCTCTTTTTCAGATATAATAATCCTCAACTTTAATCTGAGCTTTTATGAACATCTACATGATCAGTGAATTAAATATAGGAAAATACTTAATTTTCACTGAAAAATACAAAATGCAGAGGATAATATTACTAAATAATATTACTAAAATGGTGCTAAAATTCAGAGATAAAATAATTTGCGAACTGACACAAGTCATACTGGGTCCTTATAGGTTAAAGGCAAACATGCACTTCTTTTTCCATTTTGACTAATGCCCATAAATGCAGACGTTTACATGTTCAGCTCCAGAGTTGCCATGGTTACACATCATCAGTCCAAAAGGGTGCCAGTAGTCAATGTTCATTGCTATAACTAAAGTTACAGGACCAAACTGCTAGTTTTATAGGTCATCTTTTGAAATGAATAGCAATGAAAATTCACTACCAGTACCCTTTAATAAGAAAACTTGTGTTATTCTTAGTTATTGTGAAGATGCACATTGTCACTGTGTTGAAACCAATGACTACCTTTGCTTTATTTTTAGAGTCTGTCTCAATGCACTGAAAACAATAAACTTAATGTTTTTTTCTATATTGTTGCAGTCTGCACTTTTCATTCATTCATTTTCTGAACCCGCTTCATCCTCACTAGGGTCATGGGGTCACTGGAGCCTATCCCAGCTACTTATGTTCTTTTAAGTAGGGAATTAAAAATCGAATCAAAAATCAAGTTTTTCATTAAAAAATTTGAGTTGTTTTTTTTTTTAGACTAAATCGCTGTGCCCTACTAGCATGGAAAGGCTGGTTAAGCCTACTAGCTGTGGCGATGTGTGGTGCACACGACTTCAGTTCTGTGAAGTAATATTCAGCCTCTGACAGCTCAGCATTCCTTTGGGCCTCAGACTTGGAATGACGTAATCTGTCCCGGAGAGGCCAACATGATACCCACCCCTCCTCCCTCCCCACACACCACATTCCCCCGGCCTGCAGAACAGGGCAGATGAACTTGGCAAGGCAACAGTGCATGACTCCTTCAAGGCCATGGATGAAGCAAAGGGGCAGCAGAGGGCAAAACACAACAGAGGACACTGCAAGCCAGCAGAGGGGGAGGGTAAGCCTCATCAGCACATCAAGCTTGTTAAATTATTATGTGACCTAACAGCATGATTTTTTTTTTTTTAAATGTAAGGGGGGGTGAACCAGCAAATTGATAATCATTTTGTATCTGATGTCTACCTGATGTTGAAAGCGAAGTGGGAAGATTGGTGTTGGAGATTCACAAGTAGATACCCAAGAAAAAGAAATGGCATTTAGCTTCAAAGTAAACAATAAAAACAACTACCCAATGCAAGTCAACAAGGCTTGGCCCTGGACCACTAGAACTGGCTAATGAGCCCTAGCCTGGCCAGCCATCCCGTTTTCTCAGTGTAGTCAATCCTGAGAAAACTGTCTGGAATCAGGGGCTTGACTCCAAATATGAAAGCGGGACTAACAGGTGCCAAGTGAACCAATCGAAGATAAGACGGACATGACGTTTTGTCAGAGAAATTCAATTGCAATTCAATCTTTAATTTTGAATCAAACAACCAACAACAGCTGTAAAGACATATGTGGACTTGGAACTGACTTTGACTCATGACAAAAAAAAGTCGGTGCATAAGACACATCACAAAACACCCACCCCAAGACTTGTGATTGGCCCAGTATAAAATAAATCGGGCATAATTCACAGTGAATGGAGAAGTTCCAGACCATTTTATCAGTGTCGAATACACCGAGAAAACGGGAAGGATGTACAGACTAAATGGTCCCCACTGACTCCTGTGAAGTGTTGTACATGAATGTGTTTCTCTGCACTCTTGGTAAATGTATTTTCAGCAAGGAAAAACACTTCACTAATAGCCTCATTAGTAAGTTCACTCTCATCATTTACCAGATGTGTCTGGTACAGGAGACAGAAATTAAGGACTTCCTCTCGATGGCCTAAAGGAGACAACATAGAAACATTAAACACCTACTCTAATTTCAACTGCTGTAATCTATAGAACCGTCATTTTGTTGCTACTGTTTTATAAAAGAAGACACTGATAGGCAATCTGTTAGGTGCAGTGACATTATGCTCCCTGTGGGAAAGAAAACAGGGTTGACTGCACTCCCAAAATGGTTACTAAATTACATGATTACATAAAACATTTGACACTACAATCCCCAAGTGAAACAGGGCCACAGTGGGTAAAGGGTCCACCTGAGCCTCCATTGAGGAGGCTGATATAAACTAGACCAGAGGTGTCCAATCCTGGTCCTCGAGAGCTACTATCCTGCATGTTTTAGATGTTTCCCTCTTCCATACACCTGACAGTCATTATCAGGCTTATGCAGAGAGCTTGATGATAGGGTTATCATTTGAATCAGGTGTGTTGAAAGAGGGCTACATCTAAAACATGCAGGATAGTAGCTCTCGAGTACCAGGATTGGGCATTCCTGAACTAAACAATATAACACTGTATACTGATTGCACTTTAACTAAAATATTCAGCATTTCTTTAATTTCAGTATTATTTCCTAAAGCTCTGAAAAACATAAAACTGTATTTTAACATCTTATAATATTTCATTTCATATTTGAGTAAATCATTATTTAGGCAGTATAAACAAATAACATGAAACTGTCAACAGCTGGGTTTCCAGTACCCTAAGAAATGCATAAAATGTAAATTGCACAATAGAAAACTGGTAATGGAAACACATGGAAAATGTCGCAAAAACTGTTAAAGATTGCAAAAAAATTTTTACGCTTTCATAGGTGGTTTTTGAGATGTTTTGATATAGAAGTATTGCACAAAAGTATCATGGAAACACACTTTGCGCATTTTCACTAGTCATGGGCAGCTCATTAAATGTTGGCTGGGACATTCAAAAATTCTGGATTCCACAAGTTGTTGGTAAATTCTGTACAATTCTCTCCCAGAAATCCATGCTGCAAGGCCGCTGCCAAGGTCTTTGCCTTGGGATGCGCCTGCAGAGTGCTGCGAGGTGTGCATGGACACCTCTCTCTCTCTCTCTTTCTCTCTCTCTCTGCGAAAACTATGACATATCATGAGACAGATAGACGGGACTTCACTAGACTCATGCATCAGAGGCCAAACACTCTTCTATGGAAACCACTACAATTATACCTTGTCAAAATTGTAGAAATATTGTTTTTATTTTGCAGAAAACTGTAATGGAAACCCAGCTAATCCGGTTCACACTACCACAATCATGGGTAAGACTGAAGACACTCATTGATCCCTCAATGAAAGATCACGACTGAAAGGGTTGTCTGTTCAAGGGGTGCTGTATCAACGCATACTGATGCCAAAGTGACTGGAAGGAAAAGTGCGGCAGGAAAAGGCGCACAAGCAACAGACATGACTGAAGCCTCAAGAAGATTGTCAAGACCTTGGGGAGAGCATCACAAAGACTGGACTGAGCCTGGAACCACCATGCACAAACAGGTCCAGGAAATCCTAAGCCCCATTTACACAGCACTTCTGTTATGGGAAAATTTTGCCTTTATTCCAGAACGACGTGTGTAAATGAAACGGTGGGATCATTTGGTCCCACATTTATCGCAGCTTTGTAACGCCTCTGGAGGTAGTAATAGAACTTGATAAAAGTGGACTTGTGATTCCATAACCCTATGTAAAAGGAACACCTCCCGTTCTTTAACAACCTGTGATGTTTTGATGATGTTCGGCTTTTACTGAAACTGTTAGTTTTGACAATGTTTTATTCTGCTGCTTTTATTTGACTTGATTTGATCTGATTTTTATTTGCAATTGTGGGAAAATTGGGGGGTTTGTTGTGAAGCACTTTGTGCTACATAAAATATATATGAAAAGTGCTACAGAAATAAAGTTTGATTGATTGATTGATTGGTTGATTGGTTGATTGGTTGATTGATTGATTGATGTATTGGGTGTGCGACCCCCGTGCCGGAAGGGATTAACTATGAGCATGGACCGTGTACAATAAACAATCAACATAACCAAAAAGATGTCCAACTGGGGAGATGCCTAGATCCACAGCTGTTACTTCGGGTGGAGGACTCTATCCATGCAAACATTTGTGGAATGGTTAAAGACAGACTAATGTTTGAGAGATTAGCAACACCGCTATGCTTTGGGTTTTACCAGTGCGCAAATTTTACATCACACTATGCGCTGTACTACATCACCGCTCCTTTGATTCCAGAACGCAGGTCTGATGTGTAAAATCCAGCCTGTATCACGACTCTGTTACTTATTTGGCTTGGCTGTGGAAATCAGTCAATGGTGGAAAAAAGGTGGGATCACAATTTCACCTTTTTTTCTGGGATCTCTGTGTAAAAGTGGCTCTAGTGCAGGGGACAAGAAGGGAAACATGTGGCCTGGGGGCCTAAACCGGCCCACCAAAAGGTCCAACCCAACCCGTGGTGTGAATTTAAGAAGTGCAAAAATAACACTGAAAATATTAACAATCAAGGGTGTCAACTAGGGATGCAAATTATCAATAAAGCCATTAATCATTGGTTAGTTGACCTTGTCGATCAATTAACGATTAAATGATGAGTGGTGATTTTCCTGACAACCTGAATTTCTCTTTCAATAGGGTCTATAAGAATAAAAGCTAAATATTGTTTATATTCATTAAAATCCATGTCATATTCCTTAATAATTGATTACAAGCAATGACATTTATGGAGTATAACTAAATAACCTCTGCAGAGAAATGAAATCAAATAAATGGATCTGAAGGGGGGATAGTTTAGAAGAAATGGGCATTTCTGACTTTGCATCACTACCTGACACCATGAAGTCAGACTTCAGCACAGAGGAAGTTCATGTACGTGGGGTAGGGGGAGAGATGTCTAGAGGCAGGAAATATATATGTGGTGGTGCGCTCTATAAGTGCTGAAACTACCGCAACAGGCAGAAACCGAAAGTGAAACTTATCAAGCTTTGGATGTCTGACTACCAGCTTCTCTGCCTCTGTTACACAGCGAACATTCTACAGAATTTTAACTTCTAACCTGTATCCACTGGACCCCCAAGACATGCTAAATGGGCTGGTCTGTGTTTGGCTCCACCATTCCCCTAAAGTCATTCTATCCCATCAACACTACGATCCGTTGATGACCAGCTATCCCGACCGCCATGTTGCAGCGCAGCAATTAATTAACAATCATTCTAATTTAATCAAGCAAATTCTAATTGACAATTAATCAATAGTCAATTTATTGTTTACATCCCTAGTGTCAACCTCATTTCAGTTCAGTTTCCACATTCAGATCAATGTGATATTAAGTACAATAATAGCATAATAACCTGTAAATAGTGACAACACCATTTTTTTAGGTTCTAGGTTCAACTGGACTAGTTTTGTTCTTTTGAAACAAAACAAGTCCCGTTGAACCTACAAGAACAATGACCTGGGCAAATGAAAAACTGACTGAGAAATAGTTCTTCTTTTTATTTTCCAAACTCCATATTTTTAACAATATTCTACCCATTACTAAATTTTTGTCTAACATTGTAATGCACATGTACAAATGATAAGTTGAGGCATAGTTTTGTTAAAATCACTTATTATTCTTACAAAATGTCATTTTTTTTCAAGTTATTCATTTTTTCTGTGAAAGGGTAATTTGTAAATGTAACTATTTTCATAATTTAATGTTTTTTTATTGTACTAAAAGACTAAAAAGTTGTAATTATTTATTGGTCAGGAAGGGCATCCTGATGTAAAAATATGTGCCAAATGTGAATCACTGGTGATTCGCTGGGGCGACCCCAAAAGGGAGCAGCTGAAACGGAAAACAACAACAATGCTATTATTTTACTGGTCTGGCCCACTGGAGATCTAACTGGGCTGAATGTGGTCCCTGGAAGTAAGGAGTTTGACACCCCTGAACCAGAGACAATGTCAGGAGAAAACTAAATCAACAACTACTCACTAATCCAAAATTCTTTTTTTTCAAAAAGACAGTAAATTTTGCATTTCATTTGGAAATCAAAGTTCTAAAGCCTGGAGGAGTGGAGAGGCACGAAATCCAAGTAGCTTCCACTGTGAAGTTTCAACAGTGAGTGCTGATTCGGGGTGCCACGCCATCTGCCAGTGTTGATCAATTGTGTTTCATCAAGTCCAAGGGGAACGCAATCATCTACCAGGAAATTTTGCAGCACCTCATGTATCCATCTGCTGACAAGCTTTATAGAGATCCTAATTTCCTTGTCCAGCAGGACTTAGCACCTGAACACAGTGCCAAATCTGTTTGGAACTGGTTTGCTGGCCATGATATTAACTGTGATGTGGTGGCCAGCCAACTCACCTGACTTGACCCTCCAAAAGTCTATTTGTATTGTCAAGGGGAAGATGGGAGACACCAGACACAACAAGACAGATGAGCTGAAGGCTGCTATTAAAGCAATCTGGGAATCCATAACACCTCCACAGCGTCACACTCACACCACACTGATACTACACACTTTTACGTAAAGGGAGCCCTCCAAGTACTGAGTGCATGGTGTCCCTGTATTCTAAGTACTTTATTGACTTTATGAAATATTTTAAGATGCTAAGTTTGGTGATCTGTGAGATGTAGTATATTAATTATATTTAGTCATCATAATAAAACTAATAAATGTACTTATCTAGTTCACTTTACATAAAATGAACCTTAAATAATAAAATAGTACAGTCTGAGTTAAAGTATGAAAAAAATTATTTTTTTAGATGCACATGTATGTTCCTTGAAGTGCATTCACTACAATTTTTCGTACAAGTACCAAATAACAGGAACAAATAATGCTATAAATAAAAATAACAGTCTCCAAGTCACTTCAAAATCTCCACTTCTATGGCAACAGCCAACTGTAAAATCAGGATAACTGCATTCATATCGATCTGCTCACAGGGTCATCTGTCATGCATTGGCAGCTTTATTACAGCCCCGAAATCATGAATGCCTTCTGTTGCCATAGATACTGGTAAAGCTCTACCTGATCGTGTACAATGGCCAGGAGAATTTATCTCACTGCACTGGACCTTCTCACAGAAGCAGAAAAACTATGAATACTTATGAACCACAAGTAGTCATCAACAATTCATACAAAACTAAGGTCCTGTTACTCTGCATGTAGCTTCATTTACACAATTTACTAGGAGTATTTAAACAAAATAACCACCATTAATTATGCTGAATTCATTTTTTTTTTTTATATACTATCAGGAGTCAAAATGAAAGACGTGTGGGAACAGCTGTGGTTACAATGAACATCTCTTTTCAAAATTACTCACTGCAATTATATCAACACTATGCACCAATACCAACACTTATAATACACCTCCTGAATTACCTTGGACTCATGATACCTAGTTTGAATGCAATCTTCAATAAAAAAAAATGTTCAAACTTCACCTAAAGACCAGGTCCAGAGTCCAAATATGTACACTACCATCTTAATAAGACTATTAAATTCAACACATGTCAAATAAACACGTTCATGGTGCGCAGTGTGAAAGGTTCAGTGAAACCAGCAGGTACTTTTGAGGGAGTGAGGCAACTAATTTATACTGTTTTTGCTAACCATGACACATTTGACAGCAGAACTCAAACTGGTATCATCTGTCTCATCTAACACATGATAAAACAACACGGCCTGATAACTGGAAGCAGCTTCATCTGAACCATTCTCTTTGCAGGGACTTTTGAGAAATAATATATCTCTGTTTAGGCTCCACGTTTCAAGGTGAATAACATTTGATTGGGAAAAATGACAAGTACTTACCACTGAAATGCGTTGTAATGGAAGTAAACCATGCCAAGGCCATACAAAAAGGCAGCATTCTGAAAAAAAAAAGTGTAGATATTAGTAACAAAGAACTTCCTCAGCTTTAATGGTTAACATGTACAGGTTTATGAGATTAATTATTGGGCAATCAAGTTTCCTAGAACAGATTTAGATATTTAGTACATATTAAAATGTATTATTGCATTTTAGGGTTGCAAGTAATGATGATTGTAATAATTGATTAATTTACTAATTGAATCATCGGGTAAACACAAAAGACTCAATTCTCAAAGATCAATATTTAATCCAAAGCAATATAGGCTGCAGACGAGTGACTAATGATCACATCCCTACAATGGCTTTGTATAAAGTTGGTGAGCGCTAGCCCGCTACCTAGACTTGTTGTGACTAGACACTAGCAAGCTACCATCTTTAACCAGATCCAATTATAGTCTATCAAACTAGCGTTGTATGCATTAGTTCCAGTCAATGATAGGTAATGTTAGTCTGATGGCCTACACAGTGATGGCTGAAAATGTTATAGTTCCAACAATAGTGTCTAACTAGTTAGCGGGCAAAGTAATAACGACACGCAGGGTACTTTAAGAAAGGCTTAATTATGTTCCCAGTGACCACAGCAGCACCGTTTGCCCGATATGTACTGTGCTATGGGATTTTGGCCATTTTTTTCTTCATACTCAAGTTTTGTTAAATAACCGTCATACTATATTTCACTACACAGCGTGCAGGCATGCCTTAATACAAACACGCTCAAGACCCCACGAATGGGCTGCCAAATTCATTGCCAACTCCTAAGAATCAATTTGGATCAATTGAATCAGTTCATTGTTGCAGCACAATTGCATTTCTACAAGATGACCAGCTAAACAGAAAAAATTTGGAACAAATGTTGAAACTTGAATGAACAGAATAGATTTTGGTGACCAAACACCAATGGTCAAGGTAGCTATAACCTTATGTCTGCCCATTGTACCATATTTTTTGGACTATAGAGTGCACCTGTATATAAGCCGCAGACACAAATTTTAGAAAGAAAATCAATTTTGTACACATATAAGCCGCACCAGTTTATAAGCCGCGGGTGTCCACATTGTGACTAGGGTTTCCTTTGGATTCGTGCCGATATGAGACTGACTTGCGTTTGCGTCGGCTGTGAATTAAAAGACTTAAAATGACTTGAAAAACACTTGAAAGTGCTTGGAAGTAACAATTTTTGGTTTTTCGTTAGAGTAGGACTTTTAATTTATTTTGAAAATATAAAGATCAAAAACAAGTACTTATT
>JAPTGZ010000015.1:20219162-20231967 GCA_029814645.1 Fowleria isostigma | reverse complement strand
AAAATTGTTTTAAATTTCTAAAAAATTTTTTTTATTTTTTTTAATTTCCCCCCAAAAAATTATAATAATAATAGATTTTCACTGGTTTTTCCCCAAAGTTCACAGAAGTATTTTTTGTTATTAAATGATTTTATGTGCTCGAAATAAAAAATAACAAACTAACTAAAAGTAGTGATGATTGCAGCCACTGGAAAAAGATACAATACACCGGAAAAACAAAATGTTCCATGGGTAGCCCTAGTAACATATATATGGGTTGTTCCTAGTAGGTGTCCAAGGGGGACAGAGCTAAGACACCCTTTCTGGCTGTTTTACCTCAAAGAAATGTTACTTTAGTGTCTGAACACTCATTCCTATTGGGTGATTTAACACACTGATCTGTTCTGGTCAAGATCTCTGAAAAATGTCTTTCGTGATCACATCCATTTTGCCATATTCTTTTCTTGGAAGTGTTTGTGTGATGAAATAACAGCATAAAACTGTAGCCAGTTGACGATGCGGTACATGATTACGACACAACTACTTCCACCTCATTTTGAGTCTTGTGTTAGCATGCAGGTGGATTTGTTTTCATTGGTATATGATTCTTTATATGTGCATATCCTGTCGTACGTTTTATTCTAAGCGTTAACACACGGCTTTACATTGGCTAAGTCCCGCGCAGGGGAGAGATCCAAAGACAATCTATAAACACAACAGCAGAGCGAGTGCAACCAACATAAAACAGAAGGGGGCAAATTAAAATAGATAAAAGAAAGCGCTTTACAGAAAATGCTCCATGTGCAGAGAGCAAGAAAGGCCACATCATATACTGTCGGCATTGATGCTGTTTTCACAAATGAAAATGTGTCTTTACTCTCCAATATGTCACAGTCTCCTTCCTCTGAGTTTTAGCCTCTACTTCCTTTTGTTTTCAGTCCTCCTATTTTTATCCTTGGCCGTTACTAAACACAAATCCTGATTAAGTAATACCTATCTGTCTTTTTTGTTATTATTCTGCCCCTTCCATCTTTCTGTTTTCATCACGCAGCATCCCTTCTCGTCTTCTCTTCTTCCACTCCCTCTCTCCCTTTGCCCATCCCCTCAGTTACATAACCTTATTGCATCGTCAATGCTAGAAATGGAACTATCCTTTTTGTAAAATATGTAAAGAGTTGTTTGAACATGGAACAAGAAATTACATAAAATACAACTGAGGATTATTTTAAAATGTACACCATAATTGTTGATTTTAGGCTATGACAATGCCATTGGTAAGGTTTTGTTAGGTTTAGACCCAAAAACTACTTGGTTGGGGGTTAGAAAAAGATATTGGTGAGGGGTAAAATAAGAACCTTATGTGATAGTTGTCCTCATAGTTACAAAAAATGAACACGGTCTGTCTTAAAAATAACTTTTACTTGTGCTTTGAAATGGGTTACAAACATTAATCTTTGACAAAGTTCTGTTATTTCACCTTCTCCACGCCAACCTCCTCCCACCTGCTAATATTAATTAACTCTAAGTTTAGCTTTAATCTGAGTTCATCAGAATGATAGATTTAGGTTTAAAATGAACAAATTCACATTTAAAATAAAGCAGGGCTCTGTCACAGTCAGAATGTAACCTCAGTTTAGAAGATACAAGTGTATCAGCATAAACAGAAACTAAATGGAGGTTAAGAAATGAGACATGTATACACAAATTGAGTTAAATTGCTTGTTAACTAGGAAAATGTTTGCTAATTATGTTACTCATGATGTCTCTGCAGAAAAGCTATAATTTCTCATCCTTTGAGGAATAACACACAAGTTGAATTATTGGACCAATATGGCCACAGAATATTAAATGGCATAGTGGGTTATTAAAACAGAATCGCCAGACTAACCTGACTGTCCTTGTCACATTATGTCAATAAAAAGCATTCTGATTCTGGTAACATGAGGATATGGAGTCGTCACAATAGGCTAAACTGGAACATGATAAAGGTTGTAAACTTCCTGAGAATGAGAATGAAATGTAAGTATTACATGTGTTGCTTTTTAACCAGTGGTGGTTGTCTTACTTTATGTGGGTCTAAAGTTTGTTTCGTCACCATTTGTTCTCATTCCGTCCTTTCTTGTCTTCTTGTTTCACTTTCGGGCAGCACAGAGAATTAAAGGTTCAGGACGGCGGCGAGCTTAGAACAGTGATTACTGACCAGTGAAATGATCCTCATGGCCCAATGAATCATGCAGACACACACACACACACACACACACACAAATCTCTGGCACGGCAGCGGAAGTTTGGGAGCAGGGTTACGTAAGGAGACTTACAACTGAAGTGTGTGTGAAATTTGAGGAGACAGGGAGGAAACCTCCTGCCCCCGACTCATCTGAACATTAAAAGCCAGAACTGCGAGGCATTGTGAGTTGTGTGTGGGCGGAGAAGGATTAATTGTACATGTGAGCTCATTTACATGTCTCCGTGTTCATATCAACATTCAGCTATGTGCGAGTGTGTTTGCATGTGCATGTGTGCGTTTTGCGTGCCAAATCTGCGCTCAGTGGGCTCATTAACTTTTATAGACTGCAGCCTGAGCAAGGAGGAAATGGCTGAGCCAATATGCTGACCACTGTGCAGATTCACTTCACAGAGGACATAAAGTACACACACACCCACACACACCATTTTCTCGTTTGTGCTCTCCCCTGTCTGTCTCGATCTAGGACATGATTAATTGCTCTGAGAAACAAGATTGGACTCTTCATCAGTGAAAAGACAAATTCATGGTTCTTTTGTTGGTACAAATCCAGCAGCTTTTCTGTTGCACTTACCTCACCCTTTCATCATTTAAATGCACTGCAGTGTTAATCAAAAGTTCGATTGATTGAATTGATTTCTCTGTGCCGAAGCCCTGCAGTGTGAGCTATGGTTTTGAGTTTAGTTTAGTACAGGGAAGATGCCAGGGATGTAGTGTCAGAGTTTCCACTCCTTATTCCGGGGGATCATGATGGTTTGTGGGCAGCTGAGTGTATCCGAGCAGCAGAGGCTGATGGCTGCGGTCGGATTCCCAGTAGAGGAGCTACAGGCTTTTGGGAGGTCTGGCTCAGTGTAATAACCCTTTAGAAATGAATATTTCTGTTCTGTGTATGAGTCTGTGGCGCTAACCGCTGGTTTGTGGCAGTTTGAAAATAGACGTAGTCTAACACAGGACACAGTATCCAGCACTGTCCTAAATCTGAACCCTCAATGTGAGCTTTTCCTGTGCTTCGCTCATGACCTCATGCAGCCATGACCACACAACTAATTTTGAAACACCACTTTTGCTCTCTTGGATTGAGTTTTAGCATGGCTGGAGTAGGATTATATTTTTTGCATCTGAACAAAGGGATGATGTGATACCATTTTTATGCTGGTCTGCAATTTGGAAATGTCCTAGTTTAGTTTAGTAGCACATTTGGTTACAAACAATTCCAGTTAATTCTGAAATGAACTAATAGCTTTATTCCCTCCTGTTCATTGTGAAAATCACCAAAAATATTCTTTAAATAATATGAAATTGCCCTGTCCATACTGCAGAAGTTTCTCAAGAAAAAGTGCCAGATTGCACAGCTCTGTCTTCACCTCACCCTCCCCTACATTGGCCGCTAAAATGCAACAAAATTGAACGGTGAATGGTCTGAACTTATCTAGGGCTTTTCCACACTTTCATGGTGCCTAAAACACTTTACAAAGCCTCACATTCACCCATTCACGCGCACACACATACACCAAGGTGCTACAGGCCTCACTGGGAGCAATTTAGCATTCAGTGTCTTGCCCAACACTTTGACATGTGGACAGTTGGAGGTGGGATTCAAACCGCTGACTTTTCAATCACTGGATGACCCACTCTACAGCCCCAGCCGCCCTACATAATTATGTATATTTTAGACAGTAATTTTTAATTTTTTTTTTTCATTTTTCTGTTTTTTCTGGGTGTTGGGATAATAACTGTAGGTGACAGTAATGCACCCTAATGCTGGATACAACCGGCCATAAAACTGAAAAAAGAAGTCTCCAGGAGCTACTGTAGAAACACTGTGGACCTGTTCCCTTTGTAGAAACATTCTTACTTAAACATGGAACACTCGCCTCTTATTTTAAGGTGATTATAAACTAATGAAAGGCTTTTTGTGTTGGAGTTTGTGTTACTTTAAAATTAAGATTAATCTCCTTGGTTACTAATCATCTATCGGTATTCACCCTGAAAACAAATAACATACCAGCTGACCCCTGAACTGGACCATAGTGATTTGAACTGTGATGATGGTTCCATAGCCTTCTTAAGCTGTTTGTTGTTGGCTTACTTCATTATTTCCCTCGTCTTTGTTTCTGATGCAGAACTAGTCTGCACTGGGAATCAAGCCTGAGAGCACCCAAATTAGAGCCAAATGAAAAACGCAAAGCAGATAATCAGGCCTTCTGTTTATAATTTCACAGCACTTTATTAATGAAAAAAAAAAAATAACATTGCATCAACAGAGCTGATTAAATAGATGATCATTTGCTTGCTTGTGTTTTCTTTTTAGTGATACGTCTTTAAAACCCTATTATGGATCATTTATAAGTTTATCAGGCCTTTAATCTATTAGTGCTATTAAGTAAGAGACTACATTTTCCAGAATATTTCTCTTATTCTTGTAATTAAAATCCTTCCTCTGCAACTAATAGTAGATAATTTTCAAGTTGGTTAGTGATCAGAAGGGATATTTTCATTATTATCTAATCTGCTGGGTGAAAAAAACTATGAAAAGCCTCAGTTTTTGGTCCTGCGATCTAAAAGTAGTAGTAAAATCAGTTCTCTCCCATTTTTTTTAATAGAATGCGATGGGACATAACTGTGGCTTTGTTCTTTCAAGACGTTTTAATTTATTATTAAGAAGAAGAAGGCATTTTGTATGCCTTCAGAAGTCTGTGTGTAGCGGCAGGCGTCAACCCTAAACATGTTGTTTTCTCCTGGGGGGGGGGAGTGCCCTTAAATGCTTTCTTAATGGGCCCCCTCTGATCTAGCAATGGCCCTGCAGCTTATCAATGATTTAACAGGGGGATGATGGCGTGGACCTAATGGCTCACCCACTCCATTAATGTTGCAACACATTACAGATATACACATACACGGCAGGATCATGACATCAGGCTGCAGCTGGGGCCTCTATTATCTCGGGACATCAAGCTGGATGTGTTTTTATTTAATTACATGTAAACCGTGTCATCGAGGGGGGGGAGAAAAAAAAAAATCCACAATACCTGCAATGATTCAGCTTCTCCCGAGGATAATAATCTTGCACAAATTTGACGATAAGAACGATCTTTTCATCATCCTTGTATAATACCCAGTTCAGACCAATGATTCACAATGAGACGAGCTGAAAAACCTGTCAATTTGTACCAATGCGCCCTGACAAGATGATGTACTGTTTCCATAGCAAAGACTCCCTTTCCTTCTGTTCTGTCTGGTGGTTATTCAGGCTTTTTGTGAGCTGGATATAATTTGCAGGGTCTTTAAATATGACTAAGGATCATGATTAGCGAGTTACAGTTACATGTCTTGTGTTGATGCAAACATTAAGTAGCAGTATTAAGGGATAGTTCTGTCTTTCTATAGTTCAGGGTTCATATAGGTGCTTGAAATGTTCAAAAATGCTTGAATTCCAATGTGTTTTTAAGGTCTGGAAAGTGCTTGCAATTCTGTGATGTGATTTATTTTTTATTTTTTATATTAATTTAAACCAAAGCTACTTATAGAGAGTTGATATAGTTTGAAAAATAAAACTTTATGTCAAAAAAGAATTCCCAGGAGTTGTCAGGTCAACTCCAGGTAAATTTTTTCTTAATCTTTGTCTTGGTATGAATGTGCCTGAAGAACACCAAGTGGCTTTGCTTTTTTTTTTTTTTTGGATAAAACTTTTTGTTCTTCTTTAATTTCCAAAGTGTTTCCTCTTATCAAACATAATTTTAGATGTTTGTAGCATAATACAGTGTACATCATTGTGTTAAATGGTGAAAAAATAATCATAAGTATATAAATGCTTTACTCCAGTGATAAGGTGCTGTGCTGGAAAATTTTTAAAATGACCCTTAAAGTTGTGAATGATTTTCATCACAATTTTTCATCAAATCTGTAAAACCCGAGTCATAGCCTTAGTATCATGAATTTGTAAGTTTTTCCATGATTACGCACCTTAATCTCTTCCCTCGTGGTGAACAATTTTGAAGTATACGCCACCATAAATAAGTCTAAGTGTTTACAAACATAGCCGGTAGGTCACTCAGGCATTTTTGGAAATTTGTCACATCGTTGCATTGTGGAAAGTAGGGTTCTACACAGCCGCAGTAGCAGAAACAAAAAACATGTAGACCAAGCAAAAACCAGCGGATTCTCTCTGTGTGGAACCCCACTTCCCACAATGCACACTGTGACAAATTTCCAGAAATGCCCAAGTTACCTACCAGCTTGGTTTGTAAATATACTGACTTGTTGGAGTTTGCTTTGAAATTGTTCACTGTGAGGGAAGAGATTCAGGTGCATAATGACAGAATGACTTACGGATTCATAATACTTGGGCTATGACATAGATTTTACAGCTTTGATGAAAAACTGGCGACAAAAGTCATCAGCAGCTTTAAAAGTGCTTGAAAAGGGCTTGAATTTGACCTTGAAAAATGTGTCTGAACCCTGGTAGTTTTTCCATCCACATGGCCACACAGACAAAGCAAACACTAACAGGATTTCAGTAGGGGAGGGGCTAATGATAACACAGTGGATGTTGGTGATGGGTGAGCTACTGCACATGACTAGTGAGGAACAGAACTCACTATATAACACTTAACCACTGGCCTGATGGAGCTGAACTGAAAACACTGCAACCTTTCCTACAACATTCTTTTTTGTTTTGCTACAAATCTTTGGTCTGTCACCTCACACAGTTGCAATGGGATTGTTGTTTTTTTTGACATAGTTTTCAGGGTTTGCAAATTCTAAGGAACAAAAGCAGAAAACTATGTAACATTCCCTTTGGGTCAGTGATTCTTCTTGGATTTTAGTTTCCTTCTACGTCTTGACGCGTTCACTTGAGAAATTTATCATTGCTGCTTCCAACGTACAGTAAAAGAAAGACATTTATCACTGAACTGATTGAGTGTTTACTCAAACAAGCCAGTTAATCTGGAGAGTGCCTCCCCTCTCTCTACAGATAGTCCTGAAACAGCATCCGGCAGCAAATCTCACACTTGGCTCCAGACCCAAAACACTCACAGGATTGGACAGGGGGATTTTCTTTCCACTGGCATTTTTCTGCTTTCCTCCGACGCTCTCCCTCCCACATCCTCTTCGTTTCTTCTCCAATCATTTGTTGCTTTGTCATGCTCTTGCTTTTCTGCCCTGCTATTAATTATCTTACCTATTAATTATCATAATGTCCTGGGGCTCCATTAAGAAGTTGTACCCTTCATCAGGGCTTATTCCTGTGCATGGTGACATGTCTTTAAAATTCATGTAGCATCATCTTTATTTGCTGCAAGCTTCACCGTTTACATAAAACCCGAAGCTTAAATTCACATTAAGGTTACAGTCATTATAACTACATTTCTTTGAGTTCTTTGGGAAATCTTTGCAAGACTGTCCAAGTTCAGGGTGAAAGCTGGGGGGCAAAGTGCAGAGATGGAGGTGAGGTCTCCTTCTACTTACCCATTTAGTAACTTACTGCTTAATTTTTCATTCATAGCAGCATGGGAGGTGACAGAAAAGACCCTCAACTGTCACTGTTAAGACTCTCCCTTGACCTCAATGGAAAATGCCCTGAATACATTCAAGCAACTTTATGTTCTTTTTTCTTCTTTTTCATTTTTGATACCAGTGCCCATCATTAAAACTAATATACTTTGTTTTTGAGGAATGTGGCATAGATTTCTGAAGGGCTTAGGTCATTTACTCAGGGGATTTAAGGCTTTTTATTTGACTAAAAACTAAGCATTATGGAATTAGAAAAACAAAACAAATGTGCTCGCTGATGAAGGAAGTAAAAATTTGTTTTGAGTTAATCAGTCACATTTCCTAATGCTAAAGTGAAATCAGTAATCTTACAGTTCAGATGTTTGCAGCCACCAGTGGCTCACAGAGAATGGTTTTTCTCTGACACGTTGCAGTTTTCGCATTGTTTGAGCTCATCATCTGTGACAGCTCTTAGTTTTGTCCATTTGGCAGATTTTCTCTTTTTTCATTTCTTTAAAGGATGTTGGGAGACGATTTGAACTCGTCTTCAAGTCGTCGTGGCTTTATTATTTCATTGTAAGCAAAACACTTCACACAGACATGTGCAGGGTAAAGTAGAAAAAACAAACACCATTACAGTCAGATAGAAAAGTGACCCCCATGGAAAAGAGAACCACGGGTCACTTTTCTTTTATAGAATTCTTACCCCCCTTATGGAAAAGTAACCCACCCCACAAGAAATCACCACATTTGTAAAAAAAAAAATGCATTGAAACAAATGTACAAGCAGGCAATATTACAAATATATCTGTGAATCTGTGATTAACACCTGTTATTTATGATTCTCATGCCTTAACCTTTACTGCAATCTCTTTCCACCCATTCAGTGATAAAGTTTTTGTTGCAAGTATTAAAAAATTAATAATTACATAAAGCCTTTTTTTTTTTTTTTTTCACATTTTTGTCATTAACTTGGGATAGATTTCATGTCTATGATGTCCAGCCACTCTGAAATGAACAGATTGTTTACTTCAATGGCTATATGAATGAATTAATTTAGTAGTTTCTGGTGAACATTTCAAATTATACGCATATTTAAGCTTATTATGATATAATAATCTATTACTCCATTTTATTAACCGTCCATACTAGAAAATTGACCTGCGGGTCACAATTCTATATAGAAATATGACCCCAGGGGTCAGAGTTCAATCTGACGTTGGCACTAGATCAAATTAGTCTATTTTTACTTTAGAATAAGCATTGTTTCAGTTAAAGTTATGGTATATTTTTTCCCCACAATAGTCAAGAGCTTCCTAATCTCTCTTAAGCTTGTGCACTGTGGTGTTAATTTTAGGCATGTGGTGTTTCCTATCATAGATACTGTGCAGATTCCCTCGGTAGTTGGCCCGTTGCTTCACCCCTCACCTGACACTGCCCGAGTACAACACACGGGAGCAATGGGAGGTTGAAAGGGAGAATAAGTAGGAATCTGTCAGAGGAGACCACAGTGGGACTTCCTGTCACAACTAATCATCTTCAACCACATCCCTTTGCCCTCGCTTTCTCTCTTTCTCTTTGGTTCGTTATCATTGCCTTTTTTCCTGCCCTTGCCGTTTCTCCTTTTTGGGACACTGAGCAGGTAGTACATGCATATATCGGGTATGAAATATTTGTTTATATGGTGTTGACGTTCACTATGTGGACCTCTTTTCTTTTAAATATGTATGTTTGTGTCACTGGGCACACCAAAGGGGGCAGCACCAAGACCACACCAGATTATGACACATGAACAAACAGGTTTTGCTCAATCATGAATCTATATTGTGGTTATTTTTTACATAGTTCTGCAAGTACGGAGCTTAGTCACGGTGGTCATAGAGCTGAATAGGTAGGTGGCGAGGTGGGGGTTTGATTCTCAACATAAAATGTGGAGATTTTCTCTCCTGCATCAGCAAGTTCCTGTAAGACGCAAGTCATGCTGCTCGAAAACCTCTACTGTGTGCATTTATGACAGGACCCGGGTGAATCTGTTCTCTAAATGTCTGTGTTCAGTAGATAATGATCTTCATAGTCACACAGTGTTGGTGTAGTTTTAAAATGGGCACATATATATGATATGAAAGCATAGAACAGTATCCACAAGTGATAAAAGTTCTGCACACGTCAATATAGTCCCTTGGGCACAAAGGTGTGACGACCAAGTTGAACTTTGGACAATGGTTGATGTCTGTGGTATTTAGTCGGTCACTTTTAACACCTACAGTCTCTGGTCTGTTTCTTATCTTGATCACTTTTATTTGTCAGAAGCAAGAAGTAAAAAAAAAAAAAAAATAGGTACAGAGTAGGTAGGTAGGAATGTAAATGAATCAGTTCATTTGTTTATGGTGTATTGGGCTCAGGTCTCACAGGGTAATTAGTGGTTGTAACTATATATGGTAGGAGCCTTTCTTTAATGGGTTAGATATTTCACCCAGAAGGGTAAACAGTTTTTGACCGCTGAAGCAGCTAGGTGAATGGAGGATGTTTTTGGAAAAGTGTTTGAGTTTAATGGACACCGGCATTTTGTGATGGAAACAAATCGACTAAGTATTAAGCTGGCAAATTTAACTTTAACTGATTTATCAAACACGGTAACAATCAACGCAACAATTAGGTATTAGCTTAGCCTCTACAGGCCAAATTACTTAAATCCTGTTAAGTAATTTGTTAACCATGTGCCCAATTGTGCATTTTACAGCATTGACTTTAACCACTATAATATCAAATATGTCACTGATAGTACGTTTTATTACTAATAGATGTAACATCATCTTATTGCTCAGGGAATGCAGTTCTTTTTGTTCTTGTGTTGTTATCAATTACCATTTTAATATTGTCACAAACCTGATTCCATAAAGACATATTGAAATGACCACATATGATGATGAGCTTTGGGTGTCAAATGAGAAATATTGTGTGTGTCGATGAAAACTGAATCATAACTGATTGTGTACAGTGGAAACATCAGCCAACTTCTCCCAAATCTTCATTTAGTGAGTGAGTTAGCTTTAACAATTGTGAGTGTATAATTCAGTTCAGTTCAGTTTTATTTATATAGCCCAGTATCACAACAGGGTCTTTAGATCCTCCTTCTCGGCAAGGAAAAACTCCAAAACCCAGTGGGAAAAAGGAGAAACCTTGGGGAGAACCACAGTGAAGAAGAGATCCACTCCCATGTATGGACGGAGTGTATAGGGTATAGACCCTGCATTTGTCACAATCATCTGCTTCAAGAACCACATTTGTTCTTGAAACCTGAAATGGTCCCTAGCAAGGAAGTCTTTGCACTTACAGTGTTGTATAAATACTGGAAAATCACACTCGAATAGAAGTACAGGTACCCCATCAAAAAATTACTTTGGGTAACAGGGGTGAAAACACCAAATTTCCTTTCATCTATTTTTTTGTTGCGAGTAATAGTACTGTGCATTAAAAACGTATCAGAGTAGAACTATGCAGTTGAGTTAGGAAATGCAGTGAAGTGAAAGTAAACAGAATAAACTAGAAAAGCACTCGGAGAGCGCAGACCTCCGCCAAGCATGATAGTCTCCCCCCCGCCGCACACACACACACACACAGCTCAGTGAAGCGCAGGTGGCCCCGCCCACACCCACATGGAGGAGAGAGGAGAGCCTGTAACTAGCACCATTCAAACCAAATCAGCACATGTGGACAAGAGTAAAATGTCGGATCACTCCCAAAATGTAATCAATTGTTCCTCGTGTCATTTCCATTATGTTCTGAAAGTTTCATCCAAATCCGTTTAGTAGTTTATGCGTAAAGTTGCTAACAGACAAACAAATGCTGACAAGAACATAACCTTTTTGGCAGAGGTAAAAATACTCGGTAAAGTATAAATTCTCCCTAAACATACTTGAGCTCAGTAGTGAAGTATTATTACTTAGTTACTATGCAACACTGTTTTATGTTTGCATCATGTACATCTGCTTTATGTAACTGAATACAACAGTGTTAAGTCACTATTGTTTCTGCAAAGCTCCTACATATACGATAAATAAGTGGACCAGAAGAAGGAGAACAAATAATACATATAAGTTTTAGAGATCAGTTATTCTTTACTGGTGCTGGACTTGACCAACTTGATTTTTTCCTCTTGTTACCAACCTTACACATGCAGAAGTCAAGCAGCTGGAAACCCTTGCGCATCACCTAAACTTTGTTATCGCCCACGTCACTTGAACTGACACATGAGTCTTGGCCTGTTGTCTTAAGCACAGTTTATCTGTCTGAGCCCGGCGGCCTACTACTGCGACTACCGCACGAGTACTTCAAAGCACATCCTACCATGAGGGGGTTTTAGGGAAAGCCTGTCTACTGTGCTGCAGTGCCGTCTGTGTGTGCCCGTGCATAGTTGAGGGCTGTCAGTGAGCATTGCAGGTGCTGGCATGTCCAGGGTTTTGCCTAATCCCCATGGGAGCGTAAATAAGCTGCCTAGCTCTGCTAACTTACATAACCACCCTGCCAGAGAGAGAGAGAGAGAGGAGGGAGAGATGACAGCACAGATACAGACGCAGGAGAAGGTGGAGAACGAGGAGAAAAGAGGAGTAAAGGAAGCTGTGGAAGAATGGGGCATGACGGACTTATCCTCACACACAGGGATAGATTGATATGGATTTTTTTAGGGCCGACGTTGATACCGATTTGTTTTTATCAGCCTTAGCCGATAACTGATATGGGCTGTTGATTTTCTTGACCCGATATTTGGAGCTGATGCAACTTTTTTGCACCCTCAATTTACATCATAAAAATGACACAATGAAATATGTTAAGAGTGTCAATTTAAAAAAAAAAAAGATATTATTGGACTTAAAACACTATTTAACAAATAGTAAAAAGGTGAGGTAGAACTAGTAATGATGTATTCAGTAGCATTGAACAGCTTAATCTGTGTTGAACTTTATCAAACATCAGTGCTCTTAACTCTTTCCCCCTTGAACACATACTAGGAACAGCCCATATATATATTACTAGGGAACATTTTGTTTTTCTGGAGTTATTTTTCCGGTGGCTATTGTCACGACTTGG
>JAPTGZ010000015.1:20176035-20191058 GCA_029814645.1 Fowleria isostigma | reverse complement strand
GATATGCCACACCTGTGAGGTGGGATGGATTATCTCAGCAAAGGAGAAGTGCTCACTATCACAGATTTAGACAGATTGGTGAACAATATTTGAGAGAAATGGTTATTTTGTGTATGTAGAAAATGTTTTAGATCTTTGAGTTCACAATTGTGTATATATATATATATATATGTGTGTGTGTGTGTGTGTGTGTGTGTGTAAAGAAAAGGTTCCATTTTTCAAATCTCAACAGATGTTGATAGGTGGAGGTGACGATAACCCAACAATAAGGCCAACCACTAGGATTAAATGATACATTTTTTTTATTTTTTCTTTATTTTCATTTGTTTGCTTTTTTTATTAAATTGTTTTTAATTTTACATTTTTCTTAATTGTTTTAATTTTATTTTGTTGTATTTTTTTATTTTATTTCATACTTTGAAAAAAATATATAATTATAATAAATTTTCCCCCTGAAGTTTACTGAAGTAGTGACGATTGTAGCCACTGGAAAAAGAAACAACACACTGGAAAAACAAAATGTTCCATGGGTAGAACTAGTAACGTACAGCCAGTGGAGTAGTACACATTCAGACACTGGCTGCAAAACATTGTGTGTACACAACACGTTACCTATACTGCAAGTCCCTACTAGTATACAACCCTTGAAGCCCAAAAAGGAGTGAGAAGAAGCATAGCTAGTAAGATTTTATCAGTTTCTTCCTCGACTCTTCCAGAATCCTTGGATTGCTGGGCAGTCCCAAAAGAAATGTGAACCATCTTCAATATTTCCACAATTTCTCCAGCACAATCCTACATATGGTTCTTTCTCATACATTGAAATTATGAGGTGTTTTAAAATACCTTATTTTTAATTTCCAGTCAAATTCTTTCCATAATTGACTATTAATTCCTGTAAACACATCTCTTCCCATACATTATCAGTAATTATGATATTTAATTCTATTTTCCCATTTTCCTCTTAATACTTTCAATATTTTGCAAGGTGTGATTCCACCTTTATCGTGGCTCTGTTACCACCTCCAGAGGCCTTACACAGGTGGAACCAAATGATACCACCTTTTCATTTACACACATGACATTCTGGAATAAAGGTGAAATATTCCCGGAACAGAAGCGCTGAGTAAAAAGGGCTACTGACTCCGAGTGCCAGCGTATTTGTTGACATGCGTTCACTAATGTATTTGTGCCTGTGTGTGTGTGTTTGCATGGTCATTACACTCCCCAGTCAGTCCTATCCTATCGCAGTCACTCCTCTGTAGCGTTCAGAAATCCATCAAGCAGCACACACTCTCCAGACACCAGCCGGCTGTTCTCATTGTTAATTTGTTTTTATTTTCCCCCTTTTTTTCCTTCGCCTGTAGAAAACAGAATAGCTCCACTTGAGCGGGTAACGCAGCACCACAGCAATAAAACCAGCGCACACATATAACACAGATCGGAGTAGGGGAAGTGGGTCAAATGGTTCCTGTCTTGGCAATGAACTGACCAGCAGGGGCCTGGCACACACAAATACACACAAACGCACACAGACGCACACAGACACACACCCGCTTGTTTCTCTCTGGCCTGTCCGGAGGTCTGTGTGATGAATAGGTCAAGCCGCCGAGGGGATGAAACAGAAAAGCTAACCAGAGAATGAGCAAAATTCATCATGTGCCATCGCATCCTCGCATCTCTCCCCGACTCCCTAACCCGCTCATTTTCTTCACTGTTGCGTTCTTTACCTCCTTCGTTTTTCACGCCTGTCTACCTCAAGACTCATAAAAGCTATAACACTGATTGCTTCTGTGGTTTTGTGACTCTTCCTTGTAGATTGTTGTGACGTCTTGTGCTGACTGTCTGCTAACCCTCTCTCAGATCTCACACATAACACAAGCACACAGCTCACTGCGGTGGAGCCATGGTAGCAAGACCTCCTTCCACCGCAGACTTCGACTCCCAGCAGGAGTTACAGGGATCACCGCAGAGATCACATCTGTTTTCAACACCCCCCTCCCTCTGCAACTCGCTTATCTTTCACTCCGTCTCTTCCTCTGCCTCTTGAATTTGTCCAATTTTACACTCTCAGTTTCTGTCTTCTTCTTTTCCCGCTTTGTGTTAACACCTTTAAAAGAATCATCTGTAGGACTACAAGCAGTTGTCACTCCGCATTAAGACACTCACAGCTGTGGAGGACATTCCCCATAAAGCACGATGGTATAAATAAACACTTGGAATGGGATACGTTTGGCACGGTATTCACCAATGTATCATCAACATGAATACATGCCTGCATTCCTTTGCTGTTGGTTTATCCTGTTTGCCCTGTACCCATGTAGTACATCCACAATAGCAGAATTAGTCATATGCAAAAATACTGGTTTCTATTATAAGTTAATTGGCTTGGCATTTTCAACATCAAGTAATTGCAAAGTTTATTACATGGTAGGAAATGCTTCTTTTTTTGTCTGTTTTTAAAAGCTAAAAGAAGAAATTGAAATTGCAACATCTCCTGGGCTGAAGATCTCAACAAAAACGGGTTATGTGACTTCTTGTGGGAAGAACTGTTTTATGGCGTTAGTAGCATCCTGTTTGGTTTTACTGCCCAATAGAGATGTAACAATATAAACTTTTCATATCACGGTTATTATAACTGAAATTATCACGGTTATTGTTATTATTGTGGTATTGTTGAAATGTGCTCAAATTGTTCAAAAAGTACTTAAACACACTGAAATGAATTAATCAAGTATTAGTTTGAAAATAAATAAATAAAAAAACACACACAATGTACTTTATGTTGGCGGAAACATTAAAATATGTTAACATCAAACATACAAATGTGCAGTAAAGATGACACCTTATGGCCAAGAATACCTTTCTGTACATTCAATGCTCAAGACTAGATCTAGTCTTACAGATTTAAAAACTGGTACAGAAAGAACACTTTCACTGTTTCATGTACCTGATCTAGAAATCAAATGTGAAGATAAAAGCAACACCACCATCTTAAACAAAGTAATGTGGCAGAAACATTATCCACATTAAAACTTTTAGTGGAGGGAAAATCCTCCAGAGCGCTGTTCGTGTGATTGCCTTTCGCCATGTTTTCAGAGGCCAAACAGTCCAAACTGCTGGTGTGAGCCTGGAGTGCTGCTGCTTCTCCAGGAAATGAGCAGTATCACTGAGACTTTCTCAAAGTACGGTAATTAAACACCGTTTTAACGATAATTAGAATGTCCACAAACAGACCAAATCAAGGATTTACTGCATGTTTAAAATTTATGTCTTTTATATAACGGTGAACAACCAGATAATTAACTAATCCACCATCTCTGTAACTGTGATTTTGTGGCAGGAAACAGTGTTGAATTATCTTTTATTTCCAGTCTAAAATTGTTTTATGAGCTGTAAACTAAATGTTAGGACTGTACTGTGATGCAATATGGCAATACTGGTGTTAAGACTTTTCTTATTGAATGTGGAAAAATCATCATATCGGGTTGACAATGGTTCAATATACTATCTACTGCGTTAAACTGATGTCAGTTACTCTTACAGGTCTATTATACACTACTGACACTTTCTGCACCGTCATATTTTTTCCTACATAAACCTCTTAAACCACTTCACTTTTGCTCACAACTACGAAACGTTCAATAATGTTGAACAGGATTTTAACACTTCAGATTATCCGCATGTTTGAGGAAGGACCTAGCGTTAGGAGTATTTTACATAATGAACTTTATATTAAAAAATGAATGGTGATACCCTCTTTTTAAAGGCGTCCCACCTGCTTCAGTCCAGTGGGAATCTGGGAACAACACTGAGGAATATATGGGAATATCAATCTAGAACCAGTTTAATTTACAAGCAGAGGTTTTCCACCGTATAGACAGGGATTATTCTGTATTCTAAAACTACATGTAACAAATAAATACATAAAATCATGCAAAATTAAGTTAGATATTTTAATGGTCAAGTTCTGATATTATTGTTTTCTGTGTGCTTGCTTGACGATATTTACATTGTTAATATAATATGCACATAGATTGTACAATTGTCACAGAAAAAAAGATTAGACCACCAAAAGTGATCAAAAACAATGGTTATACAATCAAGTACTAACTCCTGTGTGTATCATGTCACTAAAACACAGAAAAGAAAACATGAAATACCTAAAAGCACTGTTTTTGTCAGTACAATGCCATAGATATTAATGTAAGAACTTATGTGATTTTGGTTATAATCAAGAAAACCATGGAAAATGGATAGATGTCAGTTCTTAAATTAAACTCTTATGAGCTATTTTTGTCGTTATGATTATATTTGGCCAAACAAATACACCTTTAGTTGTACCAGGCATTAAAATGAACAAGAAATTAAAAGAATATATAAGGCGCTCTAATAATTTTTTCCATGACTGTAGATCAGCCCCTGGATCCGAGCCACTGTCACTGATATCTGATCCATGTGGAATCAGTATCTGACCGATATCCGATATCAGTCCGGGATCGGTACATCCCCACTAACCT
Organism: Fowleria isostigma; assembly: GCA_029814645.1. Lineage (NCBI taxonomy): Eukaryota > Metazoa > Chordata > Actinopteri > Kurtiformes > Apogonidae > Fowleria > Fowleria isostigma. Next base: position 20,186,541 of record JAPTGZ010000015.1, on the reverse strand, counting down.
TAGAGATCTATCTAACATCACCGCTCAGGGATTTCCCCCATCCTTACTTGCACTTGCATTGATCCTCCCTCTCACTAACATCCACTTCGGGGGATTCTAAATGAAGAAAACCTTCCACTTCAAAAGAGCCCTCTGTGGCGTACGTGCCTTGTGATTCTCTCTTTTTCACTGAGAATGTCATGAACAACTTCAGACACACGCACACACATAATATATATAAATAAATACAAACCATCCACAGCCCCTTGGTCTGTTTTAAACCTTTCTTGAAATTATGCTGTGGATGGAGGTTCAGAGCTGAAGTTATACTAAAAAGCACTGAAAATTCTTCCCCTCAGTGTTTTTCTGAGCTGTGCAGATTTGCTAATTTGCTTCTCATCCTTTGAAGTATCTTTTATAATCTGCAGCAGAAGTTATAGTGACTGACACAAGCTGCAAGCTCACCAGATGACATTAAATATTGCACACTGCAATGCCCTTAAGGTAGCCACTTATCCGGGCTTTAGCAGCATTAGCATCATGTTAAAGCTAGCCCACGCCTCATGCCTGTCCTCTGAGGATTAGCTTAATGTTAGCACCGAGGCTCTCAGCACCACAAGTGGCCCATGGCTTCGACTCGGAGCTTAATTAAATGTCACCGCAGACAAAGCAGAACAATACAGTAACTTATCATTATAGTTCACATGGATATGTGTGTGCGTGGCTGTGATTGCATGCTCCTCCGATATTGTTGCGGGAAACAGCTATTAAGTCTCGCCTTTTTTTTTTTCCCCGTCAGTGTTCGTGTTCATGCGTTTATCGGCTCTAGGGGAGTGCCTCTTGTCATTTATACCGCACATGTTTATTTGAGCTGTGTGGCGATTTCAGCCGGAGTTGAGGACATGTGAAGTTAATGCTCTTTAATATTTTCCGCAGGGTTTGATGTCTTTTTATGTTGCATGGTTTAGGATGAGTCGTCATCTGTTCTTTCCTCAGTCCCGTAAGACCCTCCGCTCAAAAAAAGGCAAAGGAATACAATGGATTTATATTAAATATGAATTCATATATCACAATAAAAAGACTGGATGAAAGAAAATGTGCTTCTTTTTCCCCGTTTCTATCATTCTTATCAGCACTCCAGCACTCAAATCATAGCAAGTCACCTTTTACTTTTAATATAAAAATGGAAAACGTACTGTTCTTTTAGTGCCATTTGTAGAAGGCTTTGTATAGTTTTTTCCTGGTTTGACATCCTGTCTGTCAGCTCTCCCCTAGTGATTTCTCCCAGCACGCATTGTTCTTTTCAGCTTCAGTAAACCCCTCCATTAACCCTCCTGTTCATTAGAAACCAGTTTAAGTGGTAGATGCTTATTGGCAGGCACTAGATGCAGATCGACAATAACAGGAGGGATACAAACAAACATCACTGAAGAACAGTGAAGACTTGGTCTTAATTTGCATATGAGGCACTCCTGCAGATGAGTCATCATCATCATCACGGCTTTTCTGGAGTGCGGCTCATATCCAAGACTATGCTTTTTGCTTATCAGTTCCTGCTAACAGTAAGAGCTAAGCTGTAGAAAACCCCTAAGGCAGGCAGGATCATCTGAAATGGCAAGATGTGAAGCTGCAGGGGTCAAGTACTTAGACTGGTGCAGAAAGATTCATGTAAGCGTTTCAGAGATGAGATGGCAGAGGTACTAGAGTGGATGTCTTTTAAATTAGGAAGGTGTTGCAAGATTTGTTTCATTATGTTGAACATCGGGGCAGTAAATGGACTGTCCTGTGACATGACTGTGCCAAAGCAGATCAGATTTTTATGACAGGATTTCATAGCACTGTGGTTGTACACCCAAGTACGCAGTAATGGTTGACTTCACTGTGGGAGTAGTGGGACCAGGCATGAAGCTGTTGATATGACCAGTATACCATATCAAACATGCCTTTAGGCTTTAGATACTTATTCAGTCATATTTCCATAGTATTATTCATCTTGTAAGATTTCAAGGTTCAAGGTGACTTTATTGGTATCCGTAGGTAGATTTGTTTTGCCAGTTACAACCGTCCGAGAATAACATGAAGACAATTACACATACAAGGGGGATACAGGACGGAAGAACTGCCAGATCGCTACTTGGGCAGCGCTCCAGTTTATCAAAGAAGGAAAAAGACACATCTGGATAGGAGAGAGGAAAAAAAGGACAGCATTACACTTAGTCTGAAAAACCAGCATTTAAGCCCAGTAGATGGGACGCCAAGTCATGCTGACAAAAAAACCTCAGTATAAAAGCACAGTTAAGACAAACAATTACAACTTGACACAGTGCACACGGGAACGGGGCCGGAGTTGGGGCAGGGGACCAACATGTGGAACGGCAGCGGGGTGCACGCACAGCCCAACAGGCAGCTACTCCACTTCATCACAGCATCACGGGAGAGACAGGGGGGATGTATGGTGACTGTGTGTTAGTTCAGAGTCAATGTTTGTATTTGTGATTAGACCAAGGTCGTATCCATGCCAGAAGTCCAAAACAAGACACGATCTTGGCAGAAGATGTAGAGCCTATTTGCATGAATGTATTTACATTCGGGGTGTGACGAGATCTTGTGCCATGAGATCTTGCAAGATTAAATTGTGACAATATTTCTTGCTGAGTGAAAAGCAGACGTCCTGCCCACTCAAATGAAAGTTTGCAAAATTTCAGGAGGTAGGGACAAGTTAAATGAGCTTCACAACAGTGAGACGTAGAGTGTTAAGTTTCACTTCCTCTTCCACGGTCCGTGCCAGCACTCATTCATTGTGTGGTATGCACAGCACAGACTGCACCGCCCCATACACACACCCCCTCCCCTTATTGTAAATATTATAAATAGGACAGAAACCGTCTGACCACCCCCCCCCAGGATACTTAATAACTAATAAATATTATTATTTTTAATGATTTAACATATATATTGTTATAATTAAAACACCGCATATTTTTCGTAATAAAAATTTAGTTCAAAGTAAAGTGCAGGATATAATATCTGAGATGACGTAGCTTTTTTCATTTTTTTTTTTACTTTATTTTACTGCAAACATAGTTAAACATACAAAACACAAACAACAGGATCAAGGAGTCGCCACATAAAGAAAATAATAATGAGAGGGCATATCTTGATTGATCTGATTCCGTGTCAGTTTTAATGTTCATCTTTGTAAATACAAGCTCCACTGACAGTACAGATCCTGACAGATAAATAAAATTCTCACTGTGTAGTAATCTACACCTGGCTTTTTTGTCTTTATATATAATAATATACATTATATAGACTAAATGGGTATAACATTAATGTTTATTTGCAACACAGTATAGCAAACTATTACATGATCAAAAACAAATTTTAGCAAAACAAATGTCTCTGTTTTGAATGTTTGGGGTTGCCAGAAATTTGGGATGTTAAAATGGGGTCACAAGACAAAAAAGGTTGGGAATCACTGAGTTCAAAGCTCATGCTTAGGTCATGCATGGATGCTAATTATAAAACATTTAAAAATGCACCTGCATTGTTTTGTAACTCTGTTAAATTAAAAAGTTTGTCCAGCCATTTTAGTTTTCTTAATTTTTTCCCCCTTGGACACCTACATGGACCAACCCATATATATGTTAGTAGTTCTACCCATGGAACATTTTGTTTTTCCGGTGTGTTGTTTCTTTTTCCAGTGGCTACAATTGTTGTTACTTCAGCGAACTTTGGGAAAAAACAGTGAAAATGGATTATTACTGTTATAGTTGTCAATTTATTATTATTTTTTTTTTGAAAATTAAAGAAATTATAAAATAAAACAAAATTAAAAACAAAAAACTAAATTAAAAAAAAATAAATTAATTAATTTAAAAAAGAAAGAAAGAAAAAAAATTAAGAAAAAATAAAGAAAATGTATCATTTAATCGTACTGGTTGTCCCAGTATGGGTTGCTGTCACCTCCGCCTATCATAGATTCTGTTGTATTTAAAAAACGGAACCTGTTCTAATTGTTGTCAAATCATCATTAAGGGAGGGATCATCAAATGTCATCATTATGGGGGAAAGAGTTAAAAAATATCATATTGTCTCATTCTTGTGAACCCAATATTATGTATCGTCCTGCAGGGGTATGTCCAGGGAGCCCCCACCCCACCATGAGACAAGCTGACTGTAACACCAATAATTTGTTGAGATTAATAAAGTATTCTGATCCTCTTTTTGCAGATCTGAAGCGGGAGGCCAGTATCTGTCACATGCTGAAACACCCTCACATCGTGGAGCTCCTGGAGACCTACAGCTCAGATGGGATGCTCTACATGGTTTTCGAGTTGTAAGTCCAGCCTCTACCTTTGAATAAAGTTCAAGGTTCAAGGTGACTTCATTAATACCCGTAGCTAGATTTGTTTTAGAGCCTGGAGAAAGCATCTCAAACATACAATGTCAAAACACAGGACACATATGAAAGACAATTTAAGAACAGCACAGACAAAAGACATGGACAGGTCCTCAAGCAGATACTGAAATGACTAAAATAAACAGTTAAAAAACAGACTAAAATAAATAAAATAAAATCATTGGATATCACTAAGATACACTTAAAATATCATTAAAAATGCCAATAAAAATCTGTTATAAGCAGATAAAAAACATTAAAAAAAAAAAACATGGTACCATATAAGGAACAAATAAATAACAGATAAGTTAGGATCACGTTAAAATAAACCGGACCCAAGAATTAAAATTAAGTAACTTGAAAACCTCACAGCGATGCAGGGCGTTAAGGGAGAAACAAAAACAGGTTGTGCCAGCATCAGGGATGGAGAGACGCATGGGGAGAAAAGGTTGGAGTTGGAGGAATGCGAGTCGGTGAAGTGGGCATCAGGGGAAAAGAAGGAAAAAGACAGGAAAAAAAAAAAAAAAGGATGACAACGTTGCAGGTTGCAGCAATAGCAGGACAGAGAGAAAGCGAGCCCTGCGGCGGTTTTATATAATCAGTGCTGATATGAGAAAGCTTGTTAGCTGAGGATGGGGGGTGGGGTAAGAATAAAGAAAAGGGGGGAGTACTGTGTGCAGAGGGTGAGCACATGACTGTATATACGAAGGGAAGGAGATGAGATTAAGATTTCACACTTGCTGCTACCTCTAGCTTTTCTCAAAGCTGTGCCTTCTCCCCCAGCCTGCTCTGTATCTTCATCGTTCTCCTTCTTCTGGAACTAATTCCTTTATCATTTAATTCTGTTATCACTGAACAGGCAAGTGCATAGTTATATGGCTCGATGCAGGAGGGGGGGGAGAAAAAAAAACTTTCAAGGAAATGTGAGCTCCTGGGGATTTTCATGGTTCCGGTGCTCATTTGTGCAGAAGCATTTGTTTATAGTCTGCATGCAAATACATACGGCGTCGCAGGTAGATCTGAGACGGCGTCGAACACATACCTGGGTAAATGAGTAGATAAATTCAGACGGCTTAATGCGTCTCACAGGTCTCACTACCGGTTAATCAAGCTGGCTTAAATGCAAGGAAATGAAATAAGACCTATATAAGAGCCCTGTTTAATTGGTGCAGAGTTTTGGTGGTGATAAAGAGGAGGTTTCAGTAATTGGGGGAGGAACGGGAACAGAGCAGTTTTAGGAGACAGTATCGGCTGCAGCTAAATGGTCGGGTCAGTGGGGGTGAGGAAATTCTCAGGATGTGGTTGTCAATTAATTCATTATGTATGTTCTGTATGTCTGTATAAGAAGCCCAGGCCAACAGGTCTATACAGTCAGCGGCGTCCAGGAGCCTAGCGACCACGTCTTTAAGGTCCGTCTCCAGCGGCGTATCAACTGTAGCACTTCTCTGTGCTTTGAGACATGATGTCACCGTTGGCTGGAACCTGCCTTGTAACCAGGCTGAGAATCTGTCATTGTTAGAGCCGTGTCTTTATCATAAATTACTCCAGAGGGATTGTCTTAAAAAATGCAGAATTGCTAAACATCACCGCTGCTGCAGCAACAATTCCCCCCCCCCGATCCCGAAAGATAGCTCGACCGTGTGCAAATATTCACATTTTCTGAAAAGAACTCGATTTTTACACTTCAGCTTTGTTTGACACGAGCTCTTACTGAGTTTATTAAAAGATTAGGTGATTTTATTCACTCTTTTATACAATCCCGGAGATTCACCGTAGAATGGGGGAGCATGGTGTGAAATTATCTCACTGCCACTGTCTCTCGTTTTTAAATTAAATTCCAGACAAATCCAGGATGGCTCATAGATTTTCAAAGGAGAGATCAATTCTTTCACTGTGCATTTAGACTTATGGTGTGTTGAGAATGTGTGGGTACTTAAAGTTATGTTATAAAGTTGGCAGAGCTCTCTCTTGTATGAACAGTATGGGGATTTTCTGATTTTAAGAGTTCCTATCTCAAAGTTGTATTGTTATGTAATTAAAAATTAGGTCTAAAGGCCTTAACATATTGGGGATGTGACATATACATGGCAAGGCAAGTTTATTTGTATCGCGCTATTCATACACAGGGTAACTCAAAGTGCTTTTCAAAGGCATAAAAAGGATCACGGAAATTTTTAAATTACATTAAAATTAAAAGAAAAAAAAAGGAAGAGACATTAAACTCATCAGAGATAAACATGATTTTAAAATAAAAGAATATTAAAATCAGACATTATCAAAACTTTGAGCTTAAAAGAAACTGTAAATCGGAAACTGTGAATAAGAACTCTATTCAAATGCAGCTCAGAACAGGTAGGTCTTAAACCTGGATTTAAATAAACTGAGTGTTTCAGCTGATCAGAGGGTTTCTGGGAGTTTGTTCCAGACATGTGGAGCATAAAAGCTGAACGCAGCTTCTCCGTGTCTGGTTCTGACTCTGGGATCTGACAAAAGACTGGATCCAGATGACCTGAAGGGTCTGGTAGGTTCATACTGGGTCAGGTGGTCACTGATGTATTTGGGTCCTAAACCATTCAGAGCATTATAGACCAACAACAGAACTTTAAAGTAGGACTGTGACAAAATATTGATATGGCAATATATCGCGATATTTAATCTTATGATCAATTATCAATTCACTCTTGCTGCGTATTGATTTTTTAAAAGGCTATTGTTATTCAAATCTAGCCACTATAAACATCTTTTCTTTTCACCTCTTAATCCTCAGTGAGTGGAGTCAGTATTTTACATGTCCTCCAGGGGGCGCTCCTCACGCGAGTGGCTGAAAATTGGACGGAAGTCACAGAAGAAGAAGAACATACAACGACGCTAATGTCTATGCTAATATATTAGCAGTGAAGTTAAACTAAAAGATTGTAGCAGCCCCTTAGTTCTTGCTGTTAGAATGGTTTCTAGTTGTAGCTGTTCAGGACAGATGTGATACTGATGGTTTAAGGATGCATGTGTGTGTGGACGTACGAGGCACACATGGATTACAAAGGGAGGGGGGCGGTTCTCTGTCCCCCATACGGCCGACAGTTACCTGTTAGTAAATAAAGTGGTGGCTTTATTTACAAACTCGGCTGTAACCGTGTTCGTAATTAAAGTGGGTGCTTGCTGGAAAACCCCTCGCTCCTTCTTTTTATGTCCGGCTGGATTTTGGTTACATAGGGTAAATTCTCAAGTTCTCCAGGCTGATAATCAAAATTACCTGTCAATCACAAATGATTTAATATTATCCCAGTATCATGCTTGGAGTGAATAATTAATAAATACTGCTTAAAACCTATATTCATTAAGGTTGAGATATAAACCAGTACTCTCTTGGGCATGTAGACAAAAATGTAAGTGTGGATGTCAAATATAGTTTTTAAAACAATGAAAATCAATTGGCTCATTTTTTTTTCTGTAGACATAATTTAGAAACAGTAAAGTTGTTCTTAGGACTCCCAAAGAGTTGTGTATCTGCTATAAATGACAAAACAAGTCTATCTTAACGTTTGTTTTTCACCCAATATGTTCATAGTCCCGTGACTGTGCCCCACCACTGGAGATGTCAAGTTACAACATTGATTTATTCATTCATTCATTCATTCATTCATTCATTCATTTTTATTTATTTCGAGCAAGTGAGTAAGCAGCACAAACGACCTGTATACAGCAGTATCTGATAATGCAAAGACATTAAACAGAATACATGTAAGTTCAAAAATTCATCTTAATTCATTAATGCTCTGTTCAATAAAACATCTGAATGATTCACATCAACTCATTCAGTTTCAGTTTTCCTTCAGAAGATGTTAAATTCAGCTTCATCTTGAGCATTAAAATGTGTATACTTGTGTCATTGCCTCTTAAGCCCCTGGTACTGGAGGCTGCTCTGTCTGCGTTACCATGGTAATGCCACATAATGCTTGTAGCAATATACACATGCTATAAATCCACGTAACAAGAAGAAAATCAGCTAAAAGCTCAAAACCAATTTATGGACAACCAAAAAGCACTTACACTGGTCTGTTATTTTCCCATTTATGTCCTGAATGGTTTCGTAAAACATCAAACCAATGTAATGCTAAGCTAGCAATAAGCAGATCCAATCAGTACAAGGGTTATTTATCTACCAGCAAAACTCACTGAATGAACCAAAAAAATAAAGGTTGCATTATGAAGTGTTGACAACAATTTTTGTCTTGCCTCTGTTGTTTATAATCGTAAATTGATTTTATATGAAGGAAGCTTCTGTGATCGGCTAATCCGTAGTTTTGTGTTACGTTGAAATGATTATGACTAGAAACAAAAATCTTAAACAAAAAACAGAAATTTGAGTCCTCTTTGTCCAAGTAAAATGTTACACTTTATTTATCAAATAATATATTATAGTATAAAGCTCAATAAGCAGATCTACCATTGTTACAGTGACATGATCATTTTTCATAACATCGCCGGCCAATATTTTTTTTTTTTTTTAATAGTGAAAGAGCTCAAACAAAAAGGTCATTGTTAAAGGAGAGTCTTTCACACTGTAGTATTCCATTATGTGTGACTCATAACAGAAAAACACAGTATGAAAAAATAGATTAACACCAAAGGCCTTCATAGTATTATCTAAAAATTACTAGGTTTGTGTTGTGTATTTTTTTAGACTTTGCATTTAGAGTCGGTGTTTGTAGCAATGATTAAATTCAGAGACATCTGTGTTTTTATTCAGCATTAACAGCCTGCTCCATTTGGTAACTTGGCATGGATGTCATATTCACTGAATAAAAGTTATTCCATTAGAATGAAAGCAGTCATAATGTGAGTAGGCATCATTTAATGTAATCTGAATAAACCTTTAATGCATTAACACACTTGTCAATATGACTTCTGCCTGAGCAACATCAGAGATTTTCATTAGCACTGAAGATAACTCTAATGATCCCACGCTACTTCATAACTTTTGCCGTAGTTTCATCTGTAAGACACTGAAGTGACATGCTGAGATTTATCAAGAAAGAATAAACTCACTATTAAACAGCTAATGTGTAAATTTTAGGAAAATTGGAACATGATGTTTATAATAGTTTTATTGTATAATCACGCAAAAATAAAAATGGTTTTGTTGGCGGGGAATGAGTCACTTCTATTGGTTGTCTTCCACAGATGTTTTTGTTTTTACTTCAGCTTTGAATGGACTTCCTCCTTTGTTTTAGGCCTCACAGTAGGTGGTATATATCATTAAGGTACAAGAAATCATCTACTGTTTTAGTGTGGACTACGGGGTAAGACCTCAACTCCAAAACGTAGCTAATGTTGGGAGTGTACTCCAGTTGTAATACCACTTCTGGCCACTAGAGTTGACTCCACAAAGCCCTGATCACATACATTTACATTGAATGTCTCTCTTTAAATATCAAGTCAATAATTACTTTCCAGGACTTGATGTCATTTTGAACCTCTAATAGGGTTGTAACGATGTCATGGTGTTACAATTATTGTGATTTTAAATGTCACTGTTAATTAATCATCAAGGCTGCCAAAAACCGCCTCATAAAGTACAGTAGATCAAGAGGGGAACCCAATATGTGCTTCCTGCATAGAACGACAGCAACGTAATAGAAACACTGCATTCAACATTCCATGAGTGAAAATGACAGAGAAGGAACAAGATGACAGTCAGGGGGCGGACGTATTTCCGAATTGTCTTGACCGTAAATACATTTTCGATGTGGGCTCACTTTCATTTCCACAGAGTTTATTTTCATTACCATTATGGGCTACCATTCCACAACCCATTCACAACGATTTGGCTGCATAGCTTTGGTAGAGTAAGGCCATTCCTGTCCAGTTCAGACTGTCATACAAGGTTCGGGAGGGTTAACATGTGAATTGATGCAGTAAATGCAAAGTTTCAGGAGTCAGGGAAAAGATAAATGAGCTTCACAACAGCAGGAGACAAAGAGGAATTAGTAATGCGTGTTCAAGTTTCACTTTCACTTTGCAAAGGGATGTACAGTCATATGGGGTGTGATCCATGCTGTGCGGACTACACCCCACACGTATGACCCCCCCAGAAAATAATCATAGTAAAAGCATGATTATTTCTC